>ML809131.1:115870-170318 GCA_009831015.1 Picea engelmannii | reverse complement strand
GGGTCACGTAGTAAAGTTAAGTTGATTTTTCTTTATTTTGTAGGTTTAATATTTTGTTAAATATATATATTAAATTAATTTTTTTATAAAACTAAATAATTTTCATAATTTTGTGATTTCATATATTCAATTTTCCATTTTTCATAGATCCTTGGCCTTTTTATTTTGGTGTACTTATTTGCAGTGTTTGAAATTAAATTTTAAAAACAAAATAATATTTTACATTAATATTAGTTTATATAAATTAAATTTATATTGAAAAAAGTTAGAATTAATCATCTTTTAATTGTAGATGTGATTTTTATGGAAAAGATTTTATATGTTTGAATATTCTTAATCGTCACAATAAATAAAAAGATGAAATTTCAACCATTATGACAAAAACATGTCCCTTCATCATTAAAAATGATTGACATAATAATGATCCATTAATTTATTAACATCTAAGTTTTTAACTAAGTTTGGGTTTTTAAGTGAGATATTTTTACTATTACTGGGGCACCCTCTGCTTCCTTTTTAACCAGGGGCTCTGGGAAATGGAACGCCTGGCGCCGTGGACCCACGTCTCCTTAACAGGTGGAGCGCCGTGCTTTTTTAATTATGCATACGGTACATTTATTTTACCTATTGAAATTATACTGATTTAATTCTAGCTCTATTTGTGGACTGTAGTGGAACCACGTCCCCTGGTATTTGTGGACAGTAGTGGAACCACGTCTCCTTACCAGGGGAGTTCCGTTCGTTTTTAATTCTCCATACCGCACATTTCCTTTACCTATTGAAATTATACCGATTTAATTTTAGATTTATTTGAGTTGTGGTTTGAGAAATCGAAAAAGGAAATATGCAAATCTGGTGCTTCTAAAGATCATGAACAGAAATCCAACACTATATAAATTAGATGTTATAAGTCGTGACCATCCGGAATTGCTATCCAATATTGTCAGGAAGGAACCAAAGGTCGAATCTCGAAAGGATTACATCTAGGTAAGAGCAAGAAGAGGACAGGCTACTTGCATGCATCTGAATAGCATTTTAAATAATCGATCAATATTTTTTATTTCAGAATTTATAATAGGGTTTATCGGTGTATTCACTGACTTTTATAATGTAGTTGTGGTAATTATAAGCACTAATCAAACTTATTAATAATGTTTAGTAGATATTGACACTATACATTATAATCATCGATGCTAACACTACACATTACAATCTACTACCACGGGTATGTCTTGTATGACACTACACATTATAATTATCAAACACTGTTGTAGATGCTAACAATGCACTTTACAATCTACCTCGGGTATGTCTTGTAAGTTGCCGCTACCTTCCACTTGATAACTTATAACCTCTTTTGAAAATTCCTAAATTCATATTATTGCATGCACACACCATTCAATTACATAGACTACAGATAGACGCATGACTAGTTTCAAATGCCTCTTGTCCTTCAAGACCACACTCTCTCCATAATGTGTTGTATAAGAAACCATTAAGGGTCACCCAACTAGAGGAAAGCACCCCAATGGATGTTACTGATGTTGGGCAGCGGAAGCAAAACATAGCATAAAAGCAGAGCATAAATGAGTTAGATTAAACACGCATTGAACTAAACATACCAAACACACAATTGAAACAATGATTTATGTGGAAACTCAATGAGAGAAAAAACCATGGGCAATGATAATCGATATTCTTTTTAATCAAGGGAGAATTACAATAGCCAACCCAGGCATACAACCATCCACTCCTCTCATACAGACAACACCTCAGTATTGTGTCTTGCTCTCATACCTCACTACACATTGCACTCTTACCTCTATGGGTATGCTCGTATATATAACATCTATCACTCAGTTACACAAATCGATCATGAATATATCACATAGTTACATGAACAATTCATAAATAGATTGCATGCATGTGCATGTGAGCGCATGAGGAAATTCGTTGGCATGTTTCCAACAATCTCCACCTTGACAACAATTTACCTGATATATCATGCCCTTAATTAATTCATCGTCTTTTTTTTAACACCCCAGGCCACCCAAGCCGGGCCATGCTACTGTAGATAATGCTTTGATACCATATTGTAACACCCACGACCACCCATTCCGGGCCATGCTACTCCAGATAACGCTATGATACCATATTATAACATCCCCGGCCACCCAGGCTGACATCGTCACTGAGTAAACATCTTTTGCGAAAATATTCACATATAAACTTAACAGGAAATAATTAGAGATAACATCTGATATATATATATATATATATATATATAATGCAATTAAACAAACATCAACACTCTGCTCATACACATGTTCATGCGGAAGCAACATTAACACATACATGCAATATATATAGGCATTACTCATCAATTATAACACATGTACAAATACACAACATACAATCAACAGAGAATCGATACTTATCTTTTAATTGAAGTACACCAACTACGTGTAGACCTTCCACGAACCTCCCAGCCTTAGACCACGTTGCTCATCACTCTCAGTAGTTGATCCAGATTTATGTAGGGACACAATGAAATACATAAATACACATAAACACAGAGATGCAGCGGAAATAAGACTTCATTTCATTAATAACAAATGACTGAAATATGCTTACAGACAGAATGAAAGTAAACTAGCTAGGGCATTGGTAGCTTATCTCTGAGAAGAGATGTGGCGGCTATTGGCCTCTGAACTATGTTACAATGAGGCTCGAAGGCCTATTATTATTGAGAAACAATGGAAAACCCTAAACATCCAAAGACCTAACCCTAGGAGATGAAACACCAAGACTATGGGCCTCGTTTGGGTAAGTTGGTACATCAACTTCTCGGGGACATAACTTTGGCATACGATCTCTATTTGACGCGTTCCATAAGTCGTTAGAAAGATCTATCCGAGGACTACCACTTTTGGGTGAGCAACATCAATCTATGATCCATGTTGCTCCCTGTTTTCCCAAAAAACGTCGTTTAAGGCCTCAAAATGACTCCAGAAGTTTAGGACCTGAAAAACTGCTAAAAATAGTAAACTGTGCAGAAACTAAAAAATCGAAAGAAACAATGGTGGGGGTCCAATTGGAATAGGTGGTTGGCCACCAATATCCACTTGGATCATTCCTCCCCCCTTAGGAAGCAATGGTCCCCATTACGTTGAGTTCCTCCATGAGATGAGGAAAATTTTGTTGAACTTGGTCCCTAGTGAGCCACTTTCCTTGGTGAAGGAGTTGGCCTGCTTTGACAACTCGATATAGAGGTATCCTTTGTTTTCGAGTGTGCTTGATCTGTGTATCCATGATCTGATCAGTTTTGGCTTGTTCCATGTAGTCTGGATTTAACTCTGTTGGTGTGAGTTGTTCTTCCATGTCGGATGTGTCTAGTAGAGGTGGAAAGTAGGGCCGAAGGCAGTCCACATTGAACATTGGGTGCAGACCAAGGAATGGTGGAATGCTGAGCTCAAAGGAATTTTCCCCTACAACCTTGGTGAGGGTGTACGGCCCATATCGGAGCAGACGAAGCTTGCGATGGGGTCCAGCGAGGCACTCCTTTTGCAAATGCAGCCACACTTTGTCGCCCACCTGGAAGTTGTGTGGCACCTGATGTTAATCATGTTGTTGCTTGTACTTAGCATTGGCTCTGTCCAAGATGTCATGAACCTGTTGGCAGATGTGTTGAATGTGCTCAATGAAGCTATTTTCCTTGTCAGCCTCAGACTGGACATGAGTTGAATCTTCTTGAGTAGCCACAAATGGCATGTCTATGTCAATGGGACATAGTGGTTGGAATCCCAAGCCCACTTGAAAGGGGCTATGGTTGGTTGAGCTATGGAGAGCCCGGTTGTAGCTGTGTTGTATATAGGGGAGGCTCTCATCCCATGTGCATGGATGCTTTTAATTATACATGCGCATAATGTGTACGATCATCTGGTTGACGACCTATGTTTGGCCATCAGTTTGCGGATGGAAAGCTGTGGACTTGGTGAGCTTGGTGTCCATCGTCGACCAGAGGCTGGACCAAAATGTACTAAGGAACCTACTGTCCTGATCTGAGATGATAGACTGTGGGATTCCAAAGTGTACCCACACTCATTCAAAGAAGAGTTTAGTAGTGGCTTCTGTTGTGATATTCTTCTTGCAGGCCATTATAATGACATCTTTGAGAATCAATCGATGACCACAAAAACATAGTCATTGCCATGCTTAGTAGCAGGAAGGCCCAACATGTAATCCATAGAGATGGATTCCCAAGGTCGATTGGGGGTAGGAAGCAGAGTATAGAGACCTTTCTTCTTGATGGTCAGTTTGGCAATGGTGCAAGTAGTGCAGGACTTGAAAATTGGGAACTTACTTGCCCTCCAAGAGTGTATTGTATGTGTGGCCGAATTCTGGATCACTTGTGTAGAGAAGTGGCCAATCGAAAGTCTCGTGCCCACAAGAGTTGAGCACAATGGTTAGCGCCACGATGGGTGGTCGACTAAGGCAGTCTGCAACATTATTGGTGCTGCCTTTTTTGTACTTAATATTCAAATGAAACTGTTGCAGGTATGTGGACCACTTCTGATGGCGATCGTTCTGCAACTTCCCTTGTGTCTGTATGAACTGCAGGGGTCGGTGGTCTGTGTGGATGACCGTTTCCTTTCCCAAAATGTAATGCTTCCATTGCCGACAAGCCTGCACAATGGAATACATTTCTTTGTCATAAGTGGGATACTTCTAAACTATTTCAGAAAGTGTCTCACTGTGATATGCCATTAGATGCCCATGTTGAGTAAGGACTGGCCCAATAGCATAGTCAAAGGCATCTGTCTCGTTCTCAAATGGTTGTTGCAAGTCTAGTAATGTGAGCACTGGTGTAGAGCAGAGGCGATGCTTCAACTCCCCGAATGCCTTCTGTTGATATTCAAACCAAAAGAATTTTTCTTTAGCTCCTCCCTTGGTGACTTGACTCAAGGGCCAAGTGATATGAGAGAATCCCAACACAAACCTACAGTAGAAATTGGTAAGACCTAAAAAGCTGCGGAGCTCTGTTAGGGTGGTTGGGGCTGGCCAATCCTAAATGACTTGGATCTTTGTTGGATCTACATGCACCCCCCGCTCATCAATAATGTATCCCAGATATTGAACCTGGGTCATGCCAAAAGTGCATTTCTCCAAATTGGCACACAACTTGTGTTGCCATAGTGTTTGGAGGACCTGTCGGATGTGGTGGAGGTGCTCTTCCCAACTCTGGCTGAAGATCAAAATGTCATCCAAGTACACCACTACAAATGAGTTAGTGAATGGCCACAGGATGTTGTCCATTAGCCTCATGAAGGTTGCAGGGGCATTCGTCAACCCGAAAGGCATGACCAACCATTCGAAAAGACCCTCCTTGGATTTGAATGCAGTCTTCCACACATCAGAGGGTTCAATTGGTACCTGGTGATACCCAGACTTCAAGTCGATCTTGCTAAAATATTTTGTCCCCTTGATTTAGTCCAGAAGGTCATCAATCCATGGGATAGAGTACCTATTCTAAACAGTGATATTGTTCACCGATATTCAATGCAAAGTCTCCAAGTCCCATCCTTCTTCTGCACCAACATGATTGGGCTCCCACAGGGTGATGAACTCAGTCGGATGTGACCTTTCTGCAATAGCTCCTAAATCTACCTCTTGATTTTTTCATTCTCCAAAACAGAGTGTCGATAGATGGGTCCATTGGGCAACGACTCACCTAGGGTCAGATCGATGGGGTGCTTGACCTGGCAATGTAGAGGCACCCCTGCAGGGGAGGTGAAGATGTCCTCGTACTCCTCCATGACCTTATCCATCTTTTGTTTTCGTGCAGTGGGGCCCTATCTGGAGGTCATGGCCACAGTCTTCCTTTTTCCCTGAGGGCGGATCATCAGTAAAACAAATTTCCTGGTTTTGGAAATGAGTTTACTACATTGTTTTGCAGTAACCAAAGAGATGGTGGTAGGCGGTGCTATCTCCAGTATCCTGTACAACTTATTTCCCAAAGTGATAATAACAACACGGGCCTGGACTCATACACAACATGTCGCTTCCATAAGTACGGTTGGCCTAATAATACATCAGAAACATCAAGAGGAGCAATGTCACATAATACCTCATCCGTGAAGGGCTTGATGCTGTAGGGAAGGCGACATTGTTGACTGACGCGAAGGTCCTGTCCTTGGTGCAACCACCCGATGGTGTATGGTTGTGGGTGTGTTGTGGTCGACAAGCCCAACCGCTTCATGACCTCTACCGAGATGAGGTTCTTCTGGCTCCCACTGTCGACAATGAACTGCAATGGGGAAACCTTTACCCACACCTTGGAATAGAAGAGACGCTCCGCCTCCTCTGGATCTTCTGGTTCCTCCTTCTGGATCTTCATGGTGGCAACGGTGGTGTTGGGCTCCGCATCGATAATCTGCTTCCCCTTGTCATTCCCCTTGTCAAGTTTTGATTCAGAGTCAAAGCATGCATCTGATTTAGAAGCCTTCAACTCGGCTACCAGTGACTGCTTGGACCGACACTCACTTGTGTTGTGAGTGGAGCTCTTATGGAACTCACACCACTTCCCCGTGTCCTTTTTTGGCTTCGTGGTGTTTTTCTTTGCTTGTGGCTTTGGCGGGTTGTCCTGGGTTGCCCTGCCTTGGCTTGGTCCTTTTTTCTGCGGTTTGGGGGTACCTTTCCTTTGCTTCTGATTTGCAAACCCAAAGTCTCGCTTCTTCTGTTTGAACTTCCGCTCAATCTTGGCAGCATATTGGTATGCCACACCAAGTGAGGAGATGTCGAGGAACTCCATTTCCTCCTGAATGTATCTGTGTAGAAAACTATGGTACTTTAACACCAAATGTTTCTCTGAATCTTTGATACCCAACTTTGTGTGTAGGGTATGAAACAGATTCGTCATCTCATGCACATCTTGGTCCCTTTGTTGCCGCAGCGTAGTCCATTGTATGTATTTGTCCTCATAGCTCCCCACGGGATAATATTGTTCCTTGATGGCGTCTCAGAAAGAATTCCAAGTGGGTGTGGCTGAGAACATAGAGGATTCTTCCTCGCCTTGTTGCTCCGAGTAGGTTTCCCACCAATCCTTGACATGGGGGGCGGCTTTGAGGAGTGCGAAAATAATCTTTTCTTAGTCGGAAAAGTCATGAACCGAGAAATATCCTTCTAACAGATTCAACCATCTATCTACGACATCTGTATCTATTTGGCCCTCAAATATGGGAATGTCAAAGTTTACTTTTACCTTAAAAGGAGTGGTGCCTCCAGAGTGGCTGTTGGATGTCGATGTGCCGCCAGTGGGAATCCGTTGAAGAATCTGGGCAAAGTTGTCCATCATCCCATTCCTTTTTTTCTAGAGGGCCTCCTCGAGCAACATTTTGATAGGATCTCCTACTCCCTCATCTTTCTTTTCTTCACCCATGGGTGGTCGTCGGGGTTTGCGAGGCTAATCTTGCAAAGGTTCAACCATATCGAGCCCCAACTCCTTATACCCCGACCTCATTGGGGACATGCAAAGAAGGATCGAGAATGAGCAGATCGCTCTGATACCACTGATCCATATTTATGTAAGGACACAATGAAATACAGAAATACACATAAATGCAGAGATGCAGTGGAAATAAGACTTCATTTCATTAATAACAAATGACTGAAATATGCTTATAGACAGAATGGAAGTAAACTAGCTAGGGTGCTGGTAGCTTATCTCTAAGAAGAGATGTGGCAGCTACTGGCCTCTGAATTGTGTTACAATGAGGCTCGAATGCCTATTATTATTGAGAAACAATGGAAAACCCTAAACATCCAAAGACCTAACCCTAGGAGATGAAACACCAAGACTATGGGCCTCGTTTGGGTAAGTTGGTACATCAACTTCCCGGGGACATAACTTTGGCATACGATCTTTGTTTGACGTGTTCCATACCTTGTTAGAAACATCTATCCAAGGAATACCACTTTTGGGTGAGAAACATCTATTTACGATCCATGTTTCTCCCCATTTTCCCAAAAAATGTCGTTTAAATCCTCAAAACAGCTCCAGAAGTTCAGGACCCGAAAAACTGCTAAAAATAGTAAACTGTGCGGAAACTGAAAAACTGAAAGAAGAAATGGTGGGGGTCCAAGTAGAATAGGTGGTTGGCCACCAATATCCACCTAGATTAGCAGTGGGTCACCCCCGAGATAGGACTAAACTCCATCGGGCAAGGGATTCCTACGCTAGGAAAGAACAACATGAAGCTGCACAGTACAACAGAAAGGATTTTCTCCAAGGAGCGACTTACTCCCACAACTCACAGAATCTCATTCCCCACATGCCTGTCCCACCCTAGGAGTGTACACCTTCACTTTCCAATAGTCTATCGGCTACTACACCTCCCTTTCCTTGGGCTTCAATCACAGGCCGAATCAGGAATTCTCAGAGTTTTGTAGTTGCTACTCGACTCCCTCCAGGAGAACTCACTTCCTCAACACACTCTCTCACCTGGAGAGAGTTTCGCACAGGCCTGAAAATATGCTTCTTCTATCCACGGGCCTGACAACCCGCTTCTTCACTCTCGCTCCTCCACACACGGGCACGGTGATGGAAACAACAAAAACTTGACATGGGAAATGGTATAGACAGGACAAAACGCAGGCAACTCGCAGGGTACAAGTTTCGCAAGGGTAACAACTAAGGTTTGTTGCATAGGTTTAGGGTCTTGAAATTCAACAATGGCGGACTGGCTCACTTCCTTCGTGTTCACTTCATCCGCAAGTCACGGTAATGGATGGCCAGCAAGGTCCGGAATCGTGAGAGTGGACAGAAGGGTGAGAATGGTTCAAATTCTCATCATGGCGAGAATGCCCCCCCCATAAACCTACATGCATTTTGGATTACACTTGGCTCTCAAGGAGCATGTTCTCCCCACTTGGAACTCGTTCCTCTCCCTAAAGGAACTTAGGATAAATTAATATCCTCTTTACAACTTTTTCGAATAATAATATATTATTCTACTAGGCTCTTAAGCTTAGGCTCTTAGGATTTACTCTTAGCCTCCTCCCTTTCCCAACCTAGTGGAGTTCAGTCCCCCACACTCTTTCTTCGTCGTCGGTCTACATGCAACAATGTTGTTATATTAATAATATGGATATTTACATGTACAAAACAAGCTCCTATCCTTTAACACCTAGACATAAGCTTACCAACTTATAAATACTCGGCTCACCAACCTACAAAACATGTTACATTCATAGTTACAACTGGGGCTCATCCTTGGGGTATTACAATTTCTTCCCCTTATTTTTGCACTATCCTTAGTGCAACTTAATTACACATCATTAGCAAGATTTACAAAATCTTAAAAAATATGCAACTATTATGCCCACATAGCATCTTCATTCTCCCATGTTGTGTCCTCAGGACCATACTAGGTCCACTGAACCTTTACAAGTCCTATGGATCGACTACAAAGCTTCTTTCTCTTCTAGTCCAGTATGTGCACTAGATGCATTTGTAAGGCGCCTTTTTGCTCCACCTGAATCACATTGAAGTCAATCACATGATTAGCATCAGGTATATATTTCTTAAGCAATGAGACATGAAATAGATTATGAATAGTCATGCAGGCAGGAAATGAAAGCATATAAGCTACGGGTCCAATCCTTTCTATAATTCCAAACGGTCCGCAATATCTAGCTACCAACTTGGAATAGTTTCCCAGCTTCAGGGAACTTCTATTGGCTTTCACCTTCAAGAAAACATGATCACCCACTTTAAACTCTCTATGGGTTCTGCCTTTGTCAGAATAGTTTTTTTTGCCTGTCTTGGGCAGCCTTCAAATTCTGCTTTATCTTTAACAATTTCTCTTCCATTTCCCTGAGAAAATATGGCCCAATTATTTCTCTATCAACTGGGTTGTCCCAACTTATTGTTGTGTTGCACTTTCTGTCATAAAGTGCCTCAAGTGGGCTCATATTCAGTGATGCTTGGTACCCATTGTTGTAAGAAAAATCTACCAAGTGTAGGTAGTCCTCCCATCTAGATGGTTTGTCCATCACATACATTCTTAACATATCTTCTATCACTTGATTTACTCTTTCTGTTTGTCCATCAGACTCGAGATGATAAGTTGTACTAAAATTCAGGCTCATTTCGAGCCCCTTGAATAATCCTCTCCAAAACTTTGAGGTAAATTTTGGGTCTCTTTCAGATAAAATTGTCTTGGGAATACCATGCAAACGTGTTATTTCTCTCATATAAATATCAACAACATTATATGCCTTGTGATTAGTCTTCAATGGAATAAAATGGGCAGCTTTTGTAATCTTATCCACCACCACCATGATGGAATCATGTTGCTTGTTTGTTTTGGGTAATCATGTGATGAAATCTATTGTCACCACTTCCCACTTCCACTCAGGGATGGGTAATGGTTGTAGCAACCCAGTTGGGTGTCTATGCTCAACTTTGACCCTTTGACACTCCATACACCTGGCTATGTACTCTGCAATTTCTTTCTTCATGCCTGGACAATAGTAATGGCTCTTGACTGCTTCCACTGTTTTCTAATATCCAAGGTGCCCAACATAAGGCACATTATGCATCTCTTTCAATATCATACTCCTCAATTCGTGAGAATTGGGTACATAAATTATGTCCCTGTACAGGATTATTCCATCAACTTCCAATCTATAATATTCTATTTTCTGTAGCATCTTACCTTGTTGTAACTTTGTTACCATTTCCATGTAATGCAAATCTTCTTTTGCATCTTCCAATTTTTTTTCTTTAAGATCGGTTTGATACATGATGATGGATGTAGCATGTAGTTCATGCACTCTCCTATTGAGTGCATCAATCACTTTATTCTCCTTCCCTTTGATGTGCTTGATATCAAAGTCATATTCACAGAGGAATTCCAACCATCTGTTTTTCCTGGAATTTAAGGAAGGCTGATCAAAAAAATATTTCAGACCATTATGGTATGTTCTCAGCTTGAACCTCTTTCCCATGAGGTAGTGTCTCCATTTCTTTAAGGTGTGTACTATGGCTTCCAAATCCAAATCATGAGTGGCGTAGAGACTTTCATGCTCTTTCAATTTCCTAGATTCAAAACATATCACAAACCCACTCTAGCTTAGGAATCCACCCAATCCTTCTTTTCATGCGTCTATGCAAGCCACAATTCTTCATCTGGATCTGTAATCTTCAAAATTGGAGCACTGGTTAACAACTACTTCAATTGCTGGAAGCTCCTTTCACATTCTTCTGTCCATTGAAACTTTACCCCTTTTCTTTGCAAGGAAGTGATTGGGTAACCTCAAAAATCCTGCAATGAATCTCCGGTAGTAACTGGCTAGACCCATGAAGGATCTGACTTCTGTCACATTTTTAGGTGTTGTCCACCCTTTAACGACTTCAATCTTTTTGGGGTCTACTACTATTCCCTCTTCAGATATTATATGTCCCAAATAGTGGATTCGATTTTGGAAAAATGAGCACTTTCTCAACTTAGCAAGTAGTTGGTGCTCTCTTAGAACTTGTAACACCATCCTCAAGTGTTGCTCGTGCTCTTCCTTTGTCTTGGAATATACGAGGATGTCATCCAAAAAGACAATGACAAACTTGTCTAAATATTCTCGGAAAACACCATTCATTAAGCACATGAAAACAACTGGTGCATTTGATAACCCAAATGGGACCACTGTGAACTCATAATGAACATACCTTGTCCTGAAGGTGGTCTTATTGATGTCTTCATCTTTAATCCTCACCTGATGGTATCCTGACCTGAGATCTATCTTTGAAAATACCCTTGCATCCTTCAACTAATCAAAGAGATCATCAATCCTTGGTAGATGACACTTGTTCTTTATAGTTACTTTATTTAACTCCCTGAAGTCAATGCACAATCTTAGGATCCCATCTTTCTTCTTCACAAATAACATTGGGGCACCCCAAGGTGACACACTTGGGCATATGTATCCCTTCTTTAAAATTTCTTCAAGCTGCATTTGCAGTTCTTTTAGTTCTGGTGTGGTCCTTCGGTGGGGAGTATTTGATATTGGAGTTGCCCTAGGCATCAAATTTATAGAGAAATCAATATTTCTCTTTGGAGGTGGCCCTGGTATCTCTTTGAACACATCTTCAAAATATTTCAGGACTGCATGATCCACCAATTTTGGCACCTTATCCTTAGGTGCTTCATCCATATGCGCTACAAATATTTGGCAGCCCTTCCTGTAACACTTCTTTAGCTGCATTGTTGAGATTTCACGAATAGTAAATGCCCTGGGAATTCCTTGGACTACTTTCCGATTCCCTTCCTCATCCAAGCAAGTGAATGCCTTGTTATGACAGTCTAATATGGCATGGTGTTGCTCCAACCAATCCATACCGATTAGGAAATCGTATGATCCCAAGGACAAGATGTTCAAATCTGCCTTGGTACTCAGCCTATTCATGCCCACTAGACATGATTTAACCAACTCAACAACCTTTCTCTTGGCTCCTATAGCCAGCTGCACTAGCCAATATTTCCCATGCTTTCTTCTTGGTAATTCAAATATTTCCAATACCTTAGAATCTATATAGCTATGACTAGCCCCCAAATCAATTAAAATAGTAAAGGCATGGTTATTGATCATACCTTCGACCTCAATCATTTGTGATTGAAAATCATCTTGCTTGTTGTCTAGGGATGTATAGATCCTTGGTGCTCTTCTGCCCATGTCCTCCACTGTTTCTTCTTTCTGAACATTTTGAAAAGCTCTCACCTTGTCCTTTTTGTGAGGGCAATATCTACACTTATGATATCCATTACAGCCCCAACATTGCATAGGTGTCTACCTTGGCCTTTGCCCACCTACTTCAACCATCCTAGCCTCCCTCAAAACTAGATGTCCTTGAGGAATATTTCTGAAAAATGGTGGCTTTCTCCCCTTCTCCCTCTGCTCCTTAAACTTTATCTTGTCTTCCCGGGCTCTTTGGAAAGTAGGCTTTCCCCTATTCTGATCATATAAACATTTTTCCTTCCTTATGGTTTCTTCCATAGTTTTAGGATCATCATACTGAATTTTGTCACTGATAAAAGATGGCATCCCACTTAGATATCTCTGGATCTTTACTGCCTCTTCCTTAATGAAAGGGACATACTTCAACAACTCTAGAAATCTCCTTTCATATTCATCTATAGTCATGCTGCCCAATTAAAGTTCAAAGAACTGTTTCATCTTCTTGTCATAGTATCTCTTGGTTAAGTACTTATTTTCAAAAAGTTTCTTGAATTCCTTCCATGTAACATCCTTATCTATGATGTGTTTCACTTGCATAAGTTGATCCCACCACAAGTATTCCTTTCCTTTCATCTGATAGACTGTGCTTCTTACTTCTGCATGAGAGGAATATTTATGCAATTGGAAATATTTCCTCATGCCAAGTAGCCATGTCTTAGCCTCTTCATCTTTCTTGTGCTCTCCATCAAAAGTAGGAGGTTTGATCTTATTCATTTCACCCTTCATTTCATCCACTTCATATCTCCTATGATTTCTGGTAGGAGATGGACATGAACCGCTGTGTGGCCTCCTTTTGGAATGACTTTGGGAGTGTTGGTGATGTCTGTTACCACTTCCTTCTCTCCTTTTCACATCAGGGGACTTGTGGCTCCCTGATTTGTTGGATCCACTTTCCTTATCCAATTTCTTTTCAATTCTTTCCAGGCTCTAGATCAGCTTCATATTGAAGTCTCTATGTTGCTCCCTGGCTCTCATAAGCCTTTTGTTATCTTCCCGGTGAATGTGGACATATTTTTGCAATTTTTTTAATGATTTTCATTATGCTCACGTCTTTATCTATTTCTTCTCCATGCCCATTGGAGTTTGTTCCTTCAACTCCCAAATGGACATCCATTCCTCTAACCTCATCCTCCGGACTATAAGCATCTTGTGCCTCCTTCATTTCTCTGCACTATGTAACAATTTGATTCGTTTTTGATAATTGTTAATTCTAAAAAATGTGCAGTCAACCGAATTTTGTGAGACTATCAGTCCTTAATAATTTTACAGAATAACTTAAACAGTTTGATTCAACAAAAGAATATCAGACTCCATTTTTTGCGGGTCTTGGTCAATAAAGAATCCCCATGGCTCTATCTATGAGCCCTGTTCTATTCTGAAATTCACTTTCGGGTGCTAACCCCTTTTTCTTCAGCCCTTAATTCGCATGTGACCATGGCTGTGACCAAGTGCTAATAGTTGGGCGCTTATCTGAAGCCTTGGAATTTTGAGGCTCCAGAGCTTCAGAGGTTTCCAAAGCACATCACAACAATCTCCTAGAGTGCCGCATTGGTGAACTCACAAAGTGGGGTGGATCAACGGTCCTCGGCTTCCCAGCATCCAACGACTGATAATTACTACGAAACTCTGGGCTTTAGGAGTTCCAGACTGTCCATACCCTCCATCCTTCAAGAGTGCCAAGTCTCTAGACTGTTGCAGCTATTTCCAAGTACAAAGTCATATGACACCTGTCATGCCTATGGGAGATCCATGTTGCCCAGTTGATGTCATCATTCCATGTCACATCCATTGCTTTGAGACTTCCTAGCTCCAAGACTTCGGGGATTTCTTCCTCCACTCCATCATGAACCATTTCTTTTGGAGTGCCAAGTTTCTGGACTTCATGATATGGCGCCACACGTCTACTAGGGTCAAGTTATCATGGGCACGACCTAGTTAAATTCTTCGACAAGATTTTAACTACTTTATGTATCCATCAGGGGCCCCACTACCCATGCTTGAGAGGAGTGCCACGTGGAGAAATACTAGAAGCGGACACGTGGCCCAATATGAAGGGTGACACGTGTCACATTCTAACTAACATTTCTACCTTCCAAAGGTTATTAACTTACTGTCACGTGGCACACATCCCACGTGTCCACGCCATCCCTGGTGACATCAACAAGTCACATCACTTCGGGACTTTAGACTTCGGGGATTCAGGAGATTCCACAATAGCACACTCCAATTCTCTTGAACGTCGAGCTTCGAACAAGATGATCTGTTGAAACGTGCCTCCTTTAATGAATGATCTGGATCAACTCCGAACTTAGAGACTTTGGGATTTTTCACCTTAGCACACTCCTGTTATTGGACTTATTGGTAAATGCGGACATAAATAGATATCCCTAGATCCACCTAGATCTAGAACAGAACAAAATAGAACATAACGCTTTCCCTAATCTCTAAACATTGAGTTTATTATCTAACAAGAGATGTGCTACATACCGTTTACATATCGCTTCCTCTTGTTGTTGTCATCCTAGCTCCACTCCAATGCTCCTGTGATGTTGAATCTGCAAGAGAACACAAGCCAACCAAAGTGAAAGCAATATAATATACTCAACAATAACTTATGTATGTGATCAAGGAATCATACAATAAAACAAAGCAATTTTTATGGGAAAGAAACATATCATTGTATCATATTAAAATGAAAGTGGAGATTACAACCAAAGCCTTACTGTTGTAAGGTCCCCTTCTGATGACCCTTTTCTCCAACACACACACTTGCTCCAATCCTTGAATGAAGAAGATCCATAATGACTTGATAAACTGAAATGAAGCTCTCAAGTATGAACTGAAGTAGAATTCCTCATCCAATTCTTAGCCTATTCAATAATAATCTTTCTTGAATCAACCTTCATTAACCTTCGCCTTTTCCATGAGAAATCCCTCTTTTTATAGGGGAAAGAGAGATGGTTGAAGAGATTAGGATGATCCCACCAAATCAGAGAAGCGAGTAGGATCCCAACCATACAGATGCCACCTCATCTTCTAGAAGATCTCCTTCTATAACTTTCATGAAGTTTGACCTTTTCTTAGCTTCTTGACATCATCGCACCCTAGCTATAGGGAATCTTGCAGAGACATCACCAACCAACTTTAGGGAAGAAGGCGACGACCAGGCATTGTCGGACCCTGTTTATGGTGTAACCTATGACGACCCTCCTTAATAAGGTTTTTGATAAGAGAAAGTCAGTCACCTTTCTCATGAAGATAGGCTCTTTTGGGAACATGAACACACATGTGTCAATGGATCATCAAGATGACCAAAATAATGTGTAACAACTCCATTTCTCCCGAAGTGTCGAACTTCCGAACTGCTGTGAGATCTACAACTCATAATCACTTGTGCGCAGATCTGATGGCTGGGATTTTTTCTTCACCACTATGCCTTACCTCTTGTTCTTGACTCGATCTAATGAATCTGATCTATCTTCGATCGATTCCAACAGTCAAGCACTTTTCCCCAGATCTACGATGTAGATCCATTCCGGGACTTCAGAACTTCGGGCTTCATCCCCCCCCTTTTTCTCTATAACACATAGACTTCGTTGAAGTCACGAAGTCCAAAGGACTTGGTGGTTAACTCTCATGCACCTTTCTCCATATCTGACGGTCCAAATTATAAACTTTGTGGCCCAATACCACAGTTGCAGTGGTATCCTTCCTTTGTAGATTTTCTTGAACTGCCATACTTCCTAATCTTCTGAACATAGTCCAAGTGTTCACATGGTGCCTCCCTGACACTCAAGAACACTCTGAACTTCGAATTTGTCCCTCTCGACAATAATTCACTCTGAAACTTTCGCTTCAACTTTCACTAATCATGGCCCATCCAAGCTCAGTGTTGAAACCTTGGCTCTGATACCATATTATAACACCCCCGACCACCCTGGTCGGGCCATGCTACTCTAGATAAATCTCTGATACCATATTGTAACAGCCCCGACCACCTAGGCCGACATCGTCTATGAGTAAACATCTTTTGCAAAAATATTCACATAAAAAATTAACAGGAAATAAATAGAAATAACATCTAATATATATATATATATATATATATATATATATATATATATATATATATATATATATAATGTAATTAAACATACATCAACACTCTGCTCATACACATGTTCATGCGAAAGCAACATTAACACATACATGCAATATATATAGGCATTACTCATCAATTATAACACATGTACAAATACACAACATACACTGAACAAAGAATTGGTACTTATATTTTAATTGAAGTACACCAAATGCATACAGACCTTCCACGAACACCTTATACCACATTTCTCATCACTCTCAGCAGTGGGTCACCCTCGAGCTGAGACTAAACTCCACTAGGCAAGGGATTCCTAGGCTAGGAAGGGACAACATGAAGTTGCACAGTACAACATGAAGTATTTTCTCCAAGGATCCACTTACACCCATAGCTCACAAACTCTCATTCCCCACATGCATGTCCCACCCTAGGAGTGTACACCTTCATTGTCCAACAGTCCATCGGCTGCTACACCTCCCTTTCCTTGGGCTTCAGCAACAGGCCAGATCAAGAATTCTCAGAGTTTTGTAGCTGCTACTCGACTCCCTCTAGGAGAACTCACTTCCTCAACACACTCTCTCACCTGGAGATAGTTTCTCATAGGCCTGACAACCTGCTTCTTCTATCCACGGGACTGACAACCCACTTCTTCACTCCCACTCCTCCACACATGGGCACGATGATGGAAACAACAAAAACTTGATGTGGGAAATGGTACAGACAGGAAAAAACACAGGCAACCCGCAGGGTACAGGTGTTGCAAGGGTAACACCTAAGGTTTGTTGCAGAGATTCGGGGTCTTGGAATACAACAATGGCGGACTGGATCACTTCCTTCGTGTCCAGTTCATCTGCGAGTCACGGTAATGGATGGCCAGCAAGGTCTAGAATCGTGATCAAGGATGATTTTAAGAATGGAAATTTATTTTAAAATGTAGAAACCTTGGCGAATCTTACTAATCCTTCATATGCCAACTATAAATTTTTGGTGATATTTTTGTAAAAATATTCAAATTTCTAAGGATTTTATATAGTATGTATAAAATTTTGGCGATTTTTAAGGTTAAATAATTTTATCCTATAGAATTTGGGCGAATCATTTTTAGAATAGCGAATCTTTTTTGGGGAAAAACCATGGAAAATTAGCCCATGAGCGAAATTTAGCCCCTAAAATCATCCATGAGATTCGTGAGAGTGGACAAAAGGGTGAGAATGGTTCAAATTCTCAGCATGGTGAGAACGCCCCCCCCATAAATTTTCATGCATTTTGGATGACACTTGGCTCTCTAGGAGCATGTTCCCCCCACTTGGAACTCGTTCCTCTCCCTAAAGGAACTTAGGATAAATTAATATCCTCTTTACAACTTTTTTGAATAATAATATATTATTCTACTAGGCTCTTAAGATTAGGCTTTTAGGCTTTACTCTTAGCCTCCTCCCTTTCCCAACCTAGTGGAGTTCAGTCTCCCATACTCTTTCTTCGTAGTTGGTCTACATGCAACGATGTTGTTATATTAATAATATGGATATTTACATGTACAAAACAAGCTCCTGGCCTTTAACACCTAGGCTACTGACCTAATCAACACATAAGCCTACCAACTTATGAATACTCGACTCACTAGCCTACAAAACATTTTACATTCATAATTACAATCAGGGCTCATCCTTGGGGTATTACATTTTCTACAAGCCAAGGGAAGCCAAACACCATCACAACTCCACAACTTCTCTGACAATACCATTACATGAACTTGTCTGCATGATTCACTCCAGCATGGACCGTTCTCTCTCCATCAATAACCTGTCTAATAAATCGATGAGCTTGTCCAAAAGTCATGAATCATAACCACATACCAAATCACTACAACCATTGTAGGTGTTACTTGTGCTTTTATGTTTGAAGCATCCATTTCCATGCTCTTGACCTAGTGTTGCCATGTGTTTACTAACAACACCAAATTCATGTGAAATGATGACCATTTATACATCGCAATCATCAAAATTCCTACTAACATATAATACTCGATACATATAACCCTTTTCTTCTTCATCAACTAGGACATAAACCTGAAGAGAATTTACAATGGAGAGCCAGAGGGATTTTACTAGTTTCACATTATTTATACTGAATTTCCTAAGTATCTTCACCACATACTTCTGTTGTGATAACCAAGCTTACCATATTTCTTGTCTCTGTGTATTTCCATGCCCAAGATTTATTTTTCTTCTCCCAAATCATTCATAACAAACGTCCTAAACAACTGAGCCAACCTGTTGATCTCAACCATGCTTGTGCTTGCAACAAGCATAACATATAACACAAAGATAATGAATATACCATAAACACAATGGTTATACTCACTTCTTCTAAAATTTGGCTCACCATGAAGGAATCAAACATCTTGTACCATTTTCCTAGCATGCTTCAGGCCATATAATGATTCTTGAGTTTACAAGCAAATCTTCTGTTGCGATTCGAAACTAACCGTTCTTATTGTTCCATATACATCCCCTCATCCAAAAACCTCCATGTAAAACAATTTTAACATCTAGTTGTACTATCACAGCCAGTGCTAACACAACATGAATATAAACAAGATTTTAACAACAAGCGAGAAACTTTCATGGAAATAAATGCCTTCCAAATACCTTTATGCTATTAACCATGCTTTGAACCTTTCATATTTTACTATGTTTGATTTTATAAAAGGAGATTCATTAAACACTACATCTCTGTCGATAATGATTATGTGGGTAGTAGGATCCCACAATCTACACCCCTAAACATCATCACAATATCAAAGATCTACCTGTTTGATTTGGGTCCTACTTAGAATGATGATAAAAAACATAAGCATCACAACCGAATAACTTCACATTTGAGTAATTACCAGATGACTTTTTCATACCTCCTCCTGAATCTTCCTGAATTTTGCAATCGATGGTGACCGTGTTACCAAATAGCACAATCGCTTATGTCCACAACTATTGTTGCAACTTGGCATTATTGAACATGCCTATTCGATCCCAACTTCCTTGCAATACTTTCCAAGTTCTATGGATATGAACTTACCCTTCATCATATATTCTCAAAAACTTGATTGACCTACCAACACATCAACCTTTCTACAGACCCACCTTTCTAAACTGGACACACTGGTCCACCTCAAGCTTTGCATTCGAACAAATTTGACGAAATCCAGCCAAACCGGCCAAGTAATCCTTCACCGCTTACCTCTAGGCCCATTTACAATGGAGTTCACCAAACCTTTTATAGGCTTCATTACATGCAATCCATGGACACAATACCACGGGATACCCAGAACAAATGGACCCGAAAAACCACATTCTTTGACCTAAAAACAGATTTAACTCATTAAATCTTTCATTGAGTCAAGGTTAACCCAACATACATGCCCCCCACATATTCAATATACCTAAATATATGTCTAGACTTTTCATAGGTGATCTGATAAACCAGGGGTACTCATGTCTATCCAGGTATTACAGACATATGCCCATTTACATGCAATCAATAATTTCTACAACTCCAAAGTAAATACAATTTTTTTTTTCTTTCATGGTGACTCAAACATCACTGCTCTTATTGTTGTTGCCTTGTTTTTCGAGCAGATCCTAAATCTTGAGCTTCCATAGCTCACAATTAAATTCTTGTTGCTGAATTTATCCACCTTAAACTTATAAATCTGCACTTTTTCCATTAGCAGAAAAAACCATCCAAAACCACTACTTGTAAAATCAAAACTTTTTAAATGTGGAGGAATAATGGTATAAACCCCAAAAAAGTTTAATAAAAAAAGGTTTTTAAAAAATATATATATTTAAAAAATATTTTACCCCTTTTAAAACACCCTTCCACATAAAACAAAAAAGGTGACCTTTTAAACATCCACCTACTTGAATGGTTCAAAATTTAAACATTCACCTCACAACCGTGTCAACCACTCAATGAATTAAGCTACCATGCAACATTTTAAGAATGATATAATAAAAATAAAAAATGATCTAAACACCAATATAATTATATTTATTGAGATACTTTCTATGTTGGCTCCTCGATGAATGTAATATCATATTCTAGCATCCTCGATGGTGATGAGGGGTTTGGTTCTTTACAATATAATTTACATGAATAAGTGAAATGATAGGAAAGTAAAGAATGTTAAACCAAAATACTCATTAACAATTAATATTTTGTCTTTAATTTTTTTAGATAAAATTATGTGAATTGGGAAACTAACTATCAATTTTGTGCTATTTGTATTCTTGCTATCATGGAAAACTCTATTTTACATGAAATCATGTGACTTGGGAAATGAGCCATCAATCTAGTGTTATTTGTGAAAACTCCATTTTACATGTGAATTGGGAAACCAACCATCAATCTCGTGCTATTTGTGAAAACTCCATTTTACATGTGAATTGGGAAACTAGCCATCAATCTTGTGCTATCTGTATTCTTGATCCTATTTGTGAAAACTCCATTTTAAATGAAATCATGTGAATTGGGAAATGAGCCATCTATATTCTTGCTGCTATTTGTGAAAACTCCATTTTACATGAAATCATGTGAATTGGGAAATGAACCATCAATCTTGTTCTATCTATATTCTTGTTGTCATGGAAAACTGGAATAGCAGTTAAAACTATTAGGTACAATAAAATTCACATTTTATTCAACTTTACTCCATTTACCATAACAGATATACTGATAAATGTAAGTGTTTTTAATCTATACCACTTCACAAAGGTGAACAAACATAGACTAGCACAAGTACACGTATATAATAATCCTAACAGAGATGAAGACAAATTGTCCAAGGTGGTTATACTTAAAATTATACATATATAATCCAAGTAGTATTGGTATAAGTTTTAAAATAAAAATAATGTCCATGGTTATATTTTATTTTATAAATAAAAATAATAAAAAGACTTATTTGACATCTGACCTTTTATAAAATGGTATGAATCGTTGCTTTGAAATATGGAAGGTATTTTTAGGGAAAGAAAACAACTATGAGAGACCCTATCCGATCCATTAAGGAGTTGAAGGATGATTCGTCGAGGGTTCATCAAGGATTCGAAGGACGGCTCGTTGAGGGTTCATTGAGAGACAATAAAGTCGACTCCAGTGATAAAAATTGCCATTTCATATTTTTAGTAACAAATTCAATTTTGTGTTTAAGAGGGTTCTATTAATTTTATTTTTAGTAACAAATTCAATTTTGTGTTTACAAGGGTTCTATTAATTTTGAGAAAATACTTAATTTTTAATTTTTAAATTTAATTAATAATAATATTTGAAATATTAACAACAGAACAAATTATTCTAGAAATATAGCTAGAACATAGTCTGTTCAACTTTATGGTTGATTTATGTTAACTTAGGCATTTATGTTTACTTTATGATCAAATATTGTAAGATAGGATTAATTTATGTTAAAATATTTACATGATAAGTGTCATCATCGGAGAAAAATAGTCATGCAACATCCGTTACATATGAACGGAGTTCAACTGTGACATCTGGAAGGTTGGATTATTCCTTGTTAGGATGACGATTGACAAGTATGCATCGTTGGTATGCATAAGCTACATCAACAATAACACGGATAGATACAGGTTCAGGTCCAACTGTAGCAAGAAAGATGAAATGCTTTTCATTGCCTCGCCTCTTCTCCCAACAACTGCAATAACTTAAGTATCCCTGCATGGAAACCCTGGGACGTAGAAAGTGTTCACACAACTTCCTCATATTCCTGCAATTATTTGTTTTCAATATGCAGAAAATGAGAAGAGGTGAATACATTGTGAATATGCAAACTCAAGAAGAAAAACATCATCATGGAGATATACAGAAAATGAAAAGAGGTGATTCCATTATGAATGTGCAAACTCAAGAAGAAAAGCATCATCATGGAGGTCCTCGATTAATTGTCTCAAGTACCCTGCACTTGGATAGCAACCATGGCATTCCTTTATGTGAATTCATAACGAATGGTACTGGTAATGGAAAGGGTTATGGAACTACCAATGCAGTCACAGATCCGGAGAAGACTGACTACTTTGAGGTAGTAGTAGTAGTACCAGGGGGAGGGGGAGAGGGGGCTCTTCAAATGGAGTCTTATCCCAACATCAACTTGCCATTTCTGTTTGAGGGTGTTCCACTTGATCAAAATATCAATCGTGATATGCTATTGGATTGTAACATAGAAGATGATATGAGATGAGCGACATTTCTATTAATTCTAACCAAGCTAGGATCAAAAGGGAGATTTACCTCATTGAGATAGTTTTTGGGTACCAAAGCCCACCAAACTCCATCGATAATGATAAATATGAGGATCAAGCCAACTTAGCGGCATTGGAATGGCAGAGGACAGACAAAAACAAGGACAAGCAGCTACAATTTTGATTAATCAGGTGTAGTAGCAAAGGCTTAGATGATGGAAGATACTAATTCGGTCACTGCTAAACTTATTTAGCTTGCTGACATCATTGATAAAAACTCTTTTTGGAACTGTATTTTTTATCTCTGTTATTTTGAGATGCAACATTTTTTTTTGGACATGCTAGTGATCATGCTTTATATCTTTTCTTCAATTCATAAATGGTATATCATTTTATGAATTTAGCTACATTGCTACATCTGTAGAATTGTTCATTTTGTTATCTCCATGAATCTCATTAAATAGTTTGTGCTTCTAGCTTTGTAGTCAATGCAGTGGGAGAGGACAATTCTCTCTTTCACATTGGGGTGGTTGGCAATGTGTTCCAGAGTTTAATATGCCCAATCAATGGGGGATCAGTGAGCAACAGCTTGTGGGAAAGAGATTCCATTAAATAAGACGACCTGGGCTTGATAGCCTCGACCCCATAACCAATTGACGGAGATTTTTTTAACACATTCAAATGGTTTGCCCCAAATTTTTATGCAATGTTGTTGGGTCTTAACTGAATCTTTTTGTTAAAGATAACATGTAGGATATGAAAAATGTCTAGGGGCATTCTCTCAGCGAGTAAGACCTCCCATCTTTTAATGAAGCCAATAATTATTTCATTGGAGATCAATGATTACTGGACATAACATTCATTTCCCATAATTAATCGGAGGATAGAGAGTCGTGCATGAAGCAAACAACAAAATAGAGAGGAAGAGGAATAGCTTCCCAACTTTTCTAGCCCCTATGGTATCTGCAACAGCTGCAAAACTCTCAATGCAGATAAAATTCCATAGGTTGTTGAAGACCCAGAACCACCTATAGCAGAGGCCACAGGTGCTGACCCAATAAATATAGTGCCCGTAGTCATTGATACAGGTGCAGATACAAATGCGGATCCCCTTTAAGTGAAATATTGAGATTGAGGAGAAGATTATCCAACAACAGCGGTAAAAGCAGATTGAACTTTGTTTCTTCTTGTTTTTTACACTGTATATTGTTGCTTCTTGTTTCTTACCTTGTATAAAGAAAGAAGAAGAATTGGGAAATAATATCAAGCCTCAACAATGTATAGATATCTTTCTCAACAGTCTATAGATATCTTGCTCGAAATATTGAGCATAACAGAGAAAATTTCTCAAAGTATTCCACAGAGAAGAAAATGAACAGAAAGAAGTATTGAGCAGAACAGAGAAAATTACTCAAAGTATTGCACACAGAAGAAAAAAAGAACAGAGGAAAAAAAAGGGAGTAGACACATCCATGTATTATCTTATCGCTTACCTCGTTCCACTAGGGAATACATAAATCTCCATGAGGCACTGAGCACGCAAACCCATTATAGACTCGTATGAATTTGTAGGGGTAAACCCATTGTGCCAAGCAGGAATTGTTTTAGTAGCTTGAGACTCTTCCCTAGATGCAGTTCAAATTGTCAAAACTTGATGTATTCAAGTATTATTTTATGATGAAAAAAATTGTAACCTGTCTCATCCCCTTGGGTACAGGGCTTGGATAATGACATTTGAAAAAATATTTTTCAGTAATTTTCTTTTATTTTATCTAAATTTCATTGTCATTGAAAAAACTCCTTATTTTCAGGATTTTACACGGTTTCTATCAATAACTTGTCTAAACCCAAAATATCTTAAGCTGCCACTCTAGCAAGCAAATTGACCAAAAAACACCAAAATAGACCTTGTTGTATGGTATTCTCACACACTTGATCACCCAAAACCTGAAATAGCCTCAACCATGCTAATAGATGCAATACCAAATCTATTTTTAAAGCATATCTATGTTGCATGCGAAAGCTCGTACAAGGGAAAGCCTGACAACCAAGTCTGAAATGGATTTTTTCCAACATCATTCAAAAAGTAATTGCTCATTAAAAAACATGCAAGTCAAACCACCGAAAACGAACAAGAAAAAGGAATTGTTAACTTGATGGTTTAAAGGCTAGAATCTTCGGTTATTGAGACTGATAGTCACTGAAAAGAACATTGTAAAAGAAGAAAATGATGCGACCCAAAGTTTCTCTCTCTCTCACCCCTTCCAGACCCTGGTAAGATGATTGTACAGAGGTCATAGGCTCTGATTCTTACACTAATAAAAATAAAATCACCCAATACAGAAAAGCAATCTTCAGTTCTTGAAACGAACATTTTAGAAGTAGAAAATGAAGTAACCCAGAGTTTGTATGACAGACACACATACACATCCCTTCTAGATCCCGGAAAACTTGATGTACAAAGGTCATGAGCTCTGAATCTAAAACAACTTTAAGGAAGTATTGACAAAAACATACAAACAAAATCACCCAATATAGAAAAGCCTTCCAGGACCCTGATAACCAAATGGGTAGAGACTCCAAAAATCCACTAATTTTCAGTCTGATAATGCTCTGAAAGTCAATGCCACCAAAGACAGACCCAATCAAATAAATTGCAAGCAAACCCATGAGACAAAATCCTGAAAAAAAAAGCTAAAATGCCAACCAAAAATCTTGTTGTGTCGAAGAAGAATAAGAGTACCTGTCTGTAGAGTTGAGAGAAATGTAGAGCTTTAACCGAAGCTGGCAGAAATGAAATTGAGACTTCTGAATGAAGAACTGCGGTGAGAAGCACACTGAATGATCTAGCAAAGGAAATGTTGGAGAATGGAGCTCTAGTCAAGGACTAGAAGGAAGAAGTGAAATTAAGGTTGTACAACTTGAGCAATCCCATCGAGTAGGAACAGGTATCCCAGTGAGCTGAGAAAGACAAAGAAGCCATCTAACAAATTTTGGGAAAGTAGCTGCAAAGAATTCAAATAGGGATGGAGAAGGCAAGGAGAATGAAGAAAGAGAGACAATATAGAGTACACACATTGCAGATGCAACACTGATTGAGAGAGAAGAATGAAGCAAAAAGGCCCAAGTAAACAATCTCGGGAAGGTTTGCAACTGTTTATGAATGTTTTGTTATGTTATCAAAATATTTATTATGGGTTGCAAGATGACACCATCCAAGGTAGTAAAATCTTAAAGGCTATCAATCTAATCCCTAGAAAGCAAATCGGTCCAACTAGAAGGAGGCTAAATTTTGTTATCAGACAGAAAGGCTGAATTTTGGTATAGAACAACCACCCCAACTTTGTAATACAATTTTTGAATAGTAATAAGAACATATTTTAATTACTAAAATAAACAATTTGGTATCACCATTGACGTAAGTGATGTGTATAAATGCCTCAAAATACTTGGAAGACTAAGATACTTGGCAGACTAAGAGAAATTGCTACCAACAATACTATCTGTAGTTAGTTCAAAAATTTAAGTGTCCTATTCAAGGTTTTAGAAAGCAACATTAATAAATTTCATAACATATTAAAATAGACATTGTGATTTGAGCTAATGATGTCAAAATAACAATGTAATAAAGTGTCTTCGACTTTCATAACAAACATGGAAATCTTCGATGAAAAATCTATAATAATTTGAATCCCCAAAGGAAGATGGCTTAATCAAAACCCTTTTCAAGAGCCTATCAACCACATATTATCAAGAACAATCAAATGCTAAATTCATGTCTCCAACTTCTTAATATATTTGAAAAACCATACACTAAGATTACAAGACATGCAACTACTGTCTATTCAAACCTGTGTTCACTTCGAGTTAGGGCTAGAGATAGGCTTCCAATTAGAGTCAAAGAACATTGCAAGGCAAGGCAACTTCAGGAGAGAAAAGTGCAGATATAAATAAGAGAGAAATCATATTTAAACTGTTAAAAGGAAAGTGGTGATGTGAAAGGAAAAGGCATGCATGCCAGGCTTCACAGAACCTTCAAGTCAGGCCTTGGTTCAAAGGCCATAACACTGCCTTCCCATATATTGTGAACAATGCCATCATCTAAAGGATAGTTGGGAAGCCTACTCCATGTATTTTCACTAATATTGTAAACAACCACTTCTATCACTTGATAATCTCCATTGGTTACAAAGCACGCGTGATCCCCAACTCCTATGCAACACATAAACATGTATTCGATATCAAACAAAGTCCGGTTAATACCCTCACATAGGTGTGGAGGCATTCTGACAATTTCCTTCCACCGTGATGATGAAGATGATGAAGAGTCCACCTTCACGTTCTCAAGCTCCCATATAATGACCTCCTGTAAAATCTCCTCCCCTTCTTTGACTATGCCCCATGTAACCAGAGGCCGCGATTCACAGGCGAGAAGATAAGGGCAAGTTCTCTCTTCATTAGCCATCTCAGAAAAGAGTGTAGAAAAGGAAGTCCCCTTTCTGATGTTGAAACCAATAATGCTCCAATCATCATTAATGCTCATCCAACAATACAATGAACCATCACAGAAAACCATCCCGATCCCCCTACCCATCCGATTCTCCTCCGGCAGGTGTCCTGCAATCCTCCATGACCTGTCATTGTAATCATAGACTTCGATTATATGTGCACTCGGAGGACTGGACTTGACTTTCCCACCACTACTACCTTGTATGTATCAAGACTTTTGCCCTCCCCTACCACAATCCCTGCAAGACAAATTTTTGTGGATGAAATAAAGGGGAGTTTTACAGAAGTTCTTCCTAGAGGATTGCATAAAAGAAATGTTGTAGTTCTTAACAAGAACAGGCCTGCCGCCGATGCAGAGAATTCGTTTACTAAATTATTTGCAATTTCTAAGGAGACCGAGGAGGTCTTTTTCTAGGTTCGTGTGAAGAAGCAGTAAACCAAACAATCAAATAATGCCTGGAAGCCTGTCAAGATTGTTAGTTAGGCTTTGCAGAGGATGGAAAAGGAATTAAATGACTCTGATAATAATAGGGCTTCAAGTACAACACTGAATAGATAGCCATGGCAGCAAGGGTGGTGAACTTGACAACTATAGTGCACCAGTTATATGCACCTTCAACGAAAATTAATGCACGCTGTCATCCCCGCAATAAGGGATTGAAGATGAAATCCGATAGAAATTTAGAAAAATAAAAAATTTAAATTCATTTTAATATCAATAAAATTATTATTAAGATCTTTCTATGTTTAACTTTGGAAATGCCATGAAAATTAGAGTCAAAGAGTAAATTAATACTGAGTCAATGCCCGACTCATCGCTATAGTCCCTATGCAGGGACTAATAAGACAACGTCGATCCTCCACCTTACCTTGTAAACTTCATACCAAATCAATTTTTTTAAAAACCATGCAATTTTTTCTTAAAGATCAATGCTCCTTTTTGGCGGAGAGGGAGTGCTAGTTTTAGAGATCAACACTTTATTAGTGTGTATGGGGGAGAACGAATTCACCACTGCTATGTGATGCACAATCCGTGCAGGTTGATTTTGAGAAAATCAGATTCACCAGCGCTTTGTGATGCGCAAACTGCGCATACTAATTTTGAGAAAATTAGTATTTCTTAAGTTTGAGAGCGTCGGTGCGCCTCTAACATTGTTTGGGGAGCATCGATGACCTTCTACACTCAATCACGCCTTCTTGTGCTCACAGGAAACCTGTACACAATTCGCCTTGGCTCACCTGCGACACCTACTCAACCTGCTCTCATAGCACTTGTTGGGCAGCGGAAGCAAAACATAGCATAAAAGAAGAGCATGAACAAGCTATATTAAACATGCATTGAACCAAAAACAACAAACACACAATTGACACAATGATTTATGTGGAAACCCAATGAGGGAAAAAACCATGGGCAATGATAATCAATATTCTTTTTATTCAAGGGAGAATTACAATAGCCAACCCGGGCATACAACCATCTTGTCCTCTCATATAGAGAATACCTTAGTATTGTGTCTTGCTCTTACACCTCACTACAAATTGCACTCTTACCTCTATGGGTATGCTCAAATATATAACATCTATCACTCAGTTACACAAACCGATCATGAATATATCACATAGTTACACAAACAATTCATAAACAGATTGCATGCATACGCATTAACATAGTTTCATGCATGTGCATGTGACCGCATGAGGAAATTCGTTGGCAGGTTTCCAACAAATGAAAGAATGAGACTATTGCAACAAATCATGTTCAATCTTTCCATGTTGAGAGATTCTTAATCTCTTGATTTCGTCAAATTTACTAGTGATTTAGAATCTAGTAATGCTCTTGAGACTAGAAAAGCATGAAGCGTGATTAAATAGTTAGTCTTCTTGTGGTTATATGTTTGATATCTAATTTAATGTTTCCCTAATATGCTTGTATCTAGATTAATATATTTTTTTTTTGTTAATTCTTGATATCTAAATTAATGTTTATGGTTAATGATAAAAAAATATAAAAGTTAAAATTTTGTTTATGTAGTTATTTTGGATTGGATGTTGAAAACAATCTTGCAGTAGTGATATGTTACTTACTTTGTCAACATTGGGAGACCTCACACTGCAAGAAAGCACTTCAAAAACTTTGGGTCTTCTCCTTCTGCCATTTATTCTCACTTACCTTACCAACGCCTCTATGTTTGGTCTTATGTAGTATTTCATCTTTGTTTATTTCTGCACTATGTGGTCTCTGCCAAACCCAAGACAACTCCTCTTTCCTTTAGCATCTTCTTGGTTGTGAAGTTAATTCTGTTTTGTTCCACTATGCTCATAACAACACATAAGCATGACCTTCCTATGGAAAATTTTAGGGGCTGAATTTCCCTTGACTAAGTTTCCATGTTTTTTTTTATAAATATTGTCAAATTCCATTTTTTTCAAAAATGATTTGCCCAAATTCTATAGGATAAAATTATTTTACTTGCCAAAAAAATTTAAAAACTATATAAAATGCTTATAAATTTGAATATTTTTATAAACATATGGCCAAACATTTTATGGTTTCCATTTTAATAATTAGTAAGATTAACCAATATTTCTACACTTTAAGAGATAAGTATGGATCCTTAAAATTTTCCATGCTCCCTAGTTGATTGAGAAAACCCCAACCTTCCCGAGAACAACAATGTTTCCCTACAAGAATTGATTTTATAAAATGATAATAACTTTGTGAAGTGTCTTTGTGCCTCTCTATACTTGTGGACCCTTGATGTTGTTGGTCTTGGGAAGTGCCTGGCCCTACACCCACTGAATCTTGAGAAAGGGGGAGAACTCCTAATTACTCTTGAGCAAGGGGGAGCACTCAATCATTCATGCGCTCATATATAAATGGGTTTTGAAACTTGATAACTCTAGTTGATTCTTTATTTTCTTTAATAAAGAGAAAAAATCACTATCCAGGGAATGAAGTAATTCTCATTAACCACAAAAAGAATAGTGAAGGTTTAGATAAGTTCTCTAGGAGAAAAGACCACTTTGTTTGGTGCAATTCATTATCAGATAACTAAACACAAGACCACTTTGTTCGGTGCCAATTCATTTTCAGAACTAAACACAACGATCTTGGTCGACTTCGGTGGATAACGTCAATGGGGTCGGCAAGTACCATGACTAGTCTAAGTCATCTGGAAGATGGTTTTGAAATCTACCTATGAAATCTACCCACAAATGGCTTATGGAAGATGGTTATGAAATCTACCCACAAATGCCTTATGCTTTTAGTGACTTTTTAAAATTAATATAAAAGTTTTTTTTTTTTTTTCTTTAAATATTTTATAAAAACAATAAAAATCGTACCAGCGGAATGAATGACCATTCATCTCTGGCTTCTTCTCATATCAAAATTTGGCCATATCGGCAATCAATGATCATGGTGATGGCATCGCGAATGAATGGTTATAGTTATTTATATTTTTTTGGGGGATCAATGGTGAAGCACCGCTCACAATGAAGAAAAGGATGTGATAAGCTTGCAAATGATTTTAGTTCGTTTTGGTTCATGGAGAGATGGAACTATTAGTAGTTATTTTAAAATATATTTTACCTATTATTATTATTATTATTATTATTGAGTAATCTCTTAAAATAATATAATGTATTCAAGTCCATATATTTGTTCTTTGTGATTTAGGGCATTGTCTAAATGTTTTATGTTTTGGTATTTTTTGTTGTAATTAAGTGAAATAAATTTAAGTGAAATCTCAATTTTGTGTTGTTTAAATTGTATTTCTGAATGCATAAATGGATTCAGCATGTCCCTTGAAAAAACCAAACATAAAAATGTATACTACTATATGCTTTAGTTGGTTATATTGAATGGGTATAAGTGCAACATATTTGAATATCACTTTTGAAATAATGGAATTGCATTTGATGTTTTGCATTCTTTGCATTCTTGTAATAGTTCCCTTGGTGCAAATTTAATGGAGTTAATCATAATAATAATAATAATAAAATATGGACGAACCTGCATAATGAAAAGGTGGTTGATAATAATGAGAAAAATTGAGTTAGTTTTTAAAAGTCATTACAAAGAATGTAATTTAACCAATATTGTCCATTAATAACTAGTTGTTTTGCAACTATTTCTTTTGTTTAAGATTGTATCTATTTTGACATCCATAATTCAATCATTTTATATTTTTTTAAAATAATATTTAGTTATCGATTAAAGCCTCATCAAATTTCAATTTAAGGTTTTTTAGAAATCATTAGTGATTCTATGAAGGTTTGTGAATTTCAAAGTTGTTGTAGAATTATTGTTCTTTTATGCATCTTTTTGCATCTATTGTGATTTGTATGAATTGTCTCGGCACAACCTTTCTATCATAAGGGAGGCGTTATGGCCTCACCTGGAAACACTCTTGTCATTTTTGTCTTTGTTTCTAGCTTAGAGAGCAAAGATGGTGTCAAATGTTTTCCAAACTTTTTTGGTAAAGGTGTATCATGAGGTAATGACCTTCCTCCTAGTATTGAATTTATTGATTATGAATATGATAGTTTATATAATTCCTTGAAGGAGGACTCCATCCTAGGATATTATGTAGGGTAGGTGGATCCTAAGAATATCCTTCAAAATCATATTTCACAGGTGTGGGAACCACAAGCTTAGCATTGCACTCATACTTGAAGCCCAACCAAAGTATTTTTTCATGTTTCAAATATAGTGACTCAACCCATGTGCACTAAATATTCCATTAGGACCCTTGGATATGTAATAATACCTTGGTGTTATTTCCCATTGGACCCATGACTTCACCATTGAAAAAGAAACCCATCTAGCTTTCCTAGTATAAGCAGACCTCCCCAGCCTCCTATTGTGATTCTAGCCAACCCTTGAACATATTGTAGCCCCATTAGGGGAGTTTATCTTCCATGAACCTAAATGATTTTTTCACCGTTTACTACGACACAAAATTTGTGTTAGGTTCAACTTGTCTAAAGATCTTAAATAATTTTTGCTTGTCAAGATTGCCAACCAATTTTCTACATCAATTTTCCTAGCACTTGATTTCACTATCAAATATCGAACCAATAGATTCATAGTTGTCGACTTACGAACCAGGGTGACCTAGAGGTAGTTCTACCCGCTCAAACCCCACTGACCCTTAGATATCACTAGAGAATGAATGCAAGTAAAGATGTCTTGATTGAAATTGCTCATAAAAATAATAGTAATGGTGCACAAAAGTGTCCCTGAAGACGTTTTCTCCCAAGGATTAGGTCCCCAAGGCCACAACTATAGTTGGATATAGTTATTCATAGGATAATATAAACAACAAAATGCATGCCAAAACCATGATTCATATATTCAAGTGGTGGATGACGAGAACATTGTCCCTCACCACTCTTCCATCCCCAAGAAAATGAAGCAATGTTTGATGTTGAGGGACATCAAAAGAAGCCAAAACAACAAAATCTTGGTGATTATTGGGTAAATTCATTTCCTATTACTAACTCCTACCATGTTCTCTAGGACTTGAAGAATAATGAGGGAAATATTTGAGAGATTGTGGGTTTTTAATGAAAGTGGCCTCATTGTATGTCCAAGGATTGAATGACCCTCAAAGGAAATAAAATGCCCTCCTAGTGTTAATAAATATGGGTGGGATAGATATACTATGTTTCCAAATAGAAAACATTGTAGGGTTTCTCCTTCATATCACTTTATCAGTGAATTGACTAGGGGTTAAATACTTTGGTTCTAACCACTCTAATGGAAAGGGTGGTGTTACTATTACAATCACCCATGAGTTTCCAATTCCAATATAGTTTCGGGGTCTAACCCTTCCGATTGTCTTGTTTTATTTTTTTCAATTTAGACAGTCAATTCTTTGGTTTGTCCAACATTTACGCCTCTAATGACTAGGGAGAGCATGAAAACTTTGCTGGAATATGCCTGGGGAACTCTTTCACGCTTCCTACCTTGTTTGTGGGGATTTCAATATGGTTGAGTGTCAAGAGGATAAACATGGGGTGTTTCTTTTCTTCTTGTACATCAAGGAAAAATAATCTTGGCTAACCCTAAAATATCATCTTAAGTTGTATGACCCTAACATGCATTAATGTTAAGACATGATGGATTTTTGATTCAATTGGAAAAAAATTACGAAGTTGGCTCAAAGAAATTATAATCTACCAAATATTTGATAGATCCTTTCTATCTAAATAAAATTATTTTTATTTGGATACCTCAAAATGATAGCCTATTCAAGTTAAAGGCATTGTCACTTTGTCAAACCACCAACCCATTTAGTTCAACTTATTCTGGGGAGCCAAGTGCACAAGGGTGCCTAGAACCCATTATATCCTTAATGTTTCCCACCTCTATAGCTCTGGTTTCTTGGCTTATACCCACAATGTTTGGAACTTAAACCCTAGGCCCCATGTAGACAATGGTTGGATTATATGGTGGGAGGATGCCACATCCATAATGATCACCTTTTTGCATAGTTATGGAAAAAAAATTCCCAGACCCACCAAAACCCTAACACAATCATAATAAGGCTCCATTGATGTGAGTTGGATGGTCTCATGGAACACTTAAAATGGTCCCCTTATGAAGAGGAAAACAAATACCACATTGCAAAGGTGAGGCATATCCTTCCTCTGGACGATTTTCAATGAACTCAAGGTGCTTAGTGATGAGCATGGCTACATTGGATTAATAAAACTAGAAATAAACCTGCATAGGATTTGTTTAAGGCTCTGACCTATGAGGAACCTAGTGAGACTATTTTGGCACTCAAAACTTCTCTAGGAAAAACTTCTAATCATGATGAAAATTAAAGGGAATTTATAGAAGAAAACATAATGGTATTCCAAACCCAGGGCCCCTCTATGAGTAGCAGGAAGCCACACAAAAATATCTTAACCTAGTCCCATCTAATATTTCTAAGGAAAAGAGAAGGCTCTTTGAACAAGCCCCTTCTCTCATTTATTTATTCTCATCCCTACATGAAATGGTTGATGGTAGGGTACTTGGAATTGAAGGCTTCCCTTATCTGTTTTACAAAGCCATATGGGAGGTTGTTAGGCTATAATAATTGTAGTTCTACTAGGAAGCCCTGCAAAAATGATCTATTAATGTGGGGCCGAGGGATAGTTACTATATTGAGGCCCATCACTCTACTTAATACATCCTATAAAATTCAAGCTAAATTCATGTCCTTGTATATGAAATGACTTGAAAATGCTAGATTCATAGGTGAGAGGTATATCCTTAACAATCTCATTGCAATCTACGAGGGTATGGAGTGGGAAAGATACACCCTTTACACTCTATTTATCAAAATGGATTTTGAGAAATCCTACCATTGGGTCAAATGACCCTTCTTATTAGCAATTCCTTAAGCCCTATGGTTTGGCCCAACCTTCATTAACAAGATTGAAAACCTATTTGCAATCTATACTTCAACATATATTTCCATGAACAAATTCTCATCTAAATAGATTAATTTTATTAGATATATCTAGCATGAGTTCCCCTTAGTCATAGTTCTATATGTGCTAGCAATTGAATCCATTAGTTATATTCTCAACTCTAAGGTACATCCAAAATTTATTTGTTGGATCCTTCTCCTATAGACAAATTTTGGAAAATTGGTCAATTGGCACTTTATTAGTGTCTATTTCTTAACAATCACCAAATACTAGAATTCATGACCTTAATTGATGTACTTTATGGACACATTTTGCACAAACTCATGGTTGAACATTCAATGAACCAAAACTCAAGGTTAGAGATAGATCCAATCACCTATGCTGTCCTCTCGCAATTGGTTATGGATTCAACTACGATATATATTTAAATTTTTGGGCATGTCATTGTCCTAATTGGCTTATTCTTGAGATCTATGGGAAGTGGTTGTCTTATAAGTGGATAAAAATAAAGAAAATTGGATTAGTAATCCCTTATCCTTGGTATATAGGTTCATATTTGCACAAGAAGCTTCACTACAATTCATGTTTAATACTTCTCTTGTTAGTTCCATTCTAAAGTAGTGAACATGTGTCTCAAAAAATCCATTAGATTTTTTTTATGGGCCAAGCCTGATAAAGGGAAGGGTCTCTTATTCGAATTTATTAGTGGAACGAAACGAATAACATATTAAATACAATAACTCAGAGATACGGATAAAAACAAAATATATCCAGTAAAAAATAACTTCTATTGAATAAAGAAAATAGGCTGAAGTTGTAAAACTGCAGAATTGAAAACAACTTGCTCAAATGGTGGTAGCTATCTCTGAGAAGAGATGTGGCTGCTATGCACATTCATATGATAATAATGATTACAATGAGGCTCCAAAGGCCTTTTTAACATTACTCATGAATTTTAAAACCCTAGACATCCAAAAACCTAACCCTAGGATATGAAACGCCAAAAGTTATGTGGGCCCTGATGGGTAAGTTGGTACCTCAATTTCTCAGGGTTGTAACTTTTGCATACGACCTCCGTTTTAGGTGTGTGATAGCCCATTGGAAAGGTATTTTTGAGAAGTACCTATTAGATCATCAAAATCTAACTATGTCTACAATTTTACCATGGCAAGCCAAAAAAACATTGTTTAAGGCCCCAAAACAACCCTTGAAGTACAAAAAGATGTACTAACATGAAAAATTCCAAAATAAGCCAGTTGGAATAGGTGGGTGGCCACCAATATCCACTTGGATGTTGGGTAGGGATTTAGGAAAGCCTTGGAAGTTCATAACCCACAATTACAAAGAAATGACATCATTAAAGAGAAACACGTTGAACTAAAAACTATCAAGATGAGCCAGTTGGAATAGGTGGGTGGCCACCGATATCCACCTGGATCAGTCCTCCCCCATTAGGAAGCAATGGTCTCCATTTTTTTGAGTGCCCCCATCAGGTGAGGAATTTTTTTCTAAATTTGGCCCAGGTGAGTCACTTGCCTTGGTGCAAGAGTTGTCCTGCCTTGACAACCCAATAAATCTGGATCCTCTGCTGGCGAGTGCTATTGACCTATGTGTCCATTATCTTATCAATGGATGTTTGTTCCATGTATTCAGGCTTGAGCTCTTTTGGTGTCAAATTTTCCGTGATCTCGGAGGTGTCCAATAATGGTGGAAAATATGGCCGAAGGAGGTCCACATTGAACACTGGGTGCAAGCCAAGGAAGGTAGGAGTGTTGAGCTCAAAAGAATTTTCACCCACAACGTTGGTGATAGTGTAAGGCCCATAGAAAAATGGAAAGAGATTCTGATGGGGCCCTGTAAGGTGCTCTTTTTGCAAATGTAACCAGACCTTGTTTCTCACCTAAAACTTGTGCGGTACCCGGTGTTGATCATGGAATTACTTGTACTTGAGATTGGATTTCTTCAAAATCTCATGGACTTGTTGGCAGATGTGTTGAATCCGATCAATGAATCTGGTCACTTTTTCGGGCTCAGAATGAACATGAGAAGATTCTACCTATGTCATTGCAAGAGGTAGTGTAACATCAATGGGACCTAAGGGTTGGAATCCCAGCCCCACCTGAAATGGGATATGGTAGGTGGAGATATGGAGAGCCCTATTGTAGTTGTGTTGAACATAGGGAAGAATCTCATCCCATGTACGTGGATTCTTAGATTTATACATGTGCACAATCATCTGATTGATTACCCCTATTTGGCCATCGATTTGGGGGTGGAAGGAAGTGGATTTAGTGATCTTGGTGTCCAACAATGACCAGAGACTCGACCAAAATGTGATGAGGAACCTACTGTCCTGATCTGAGATGATGGTCTGTGGTATTCAAAAATGGACCCACACCCGTTTGAAGAAGAGCTTGGAAGTCTATGTCGATGCGATGTTCTTCTTGTAGGCTGTGAGAATGGCCATCTTTGAAAACAGATCAACCACCAAAAATACACAATGATTTCCTTGCTTGGTGGATGGAAGGATAGACATGTAATCCATCGAGATGGATTCCCAAGGCCTCTCGGGAGTAATAAGAGGGGTGTATAAGCCTTGTTTCTTGAGGGATGGCTTGGAAATGGCACAGGCAGTGAAAGATATGATATACTTGTTGACGTCCTGTTGAAGTTTTGGCTAATAAAAATGTTTATGTAGAATGGACACAGTTTTATCCACCCAAAAATGTCCTTCCATCTAATTGTAGTGATCCTCCCAAATAATCTTTGCACGCTCTCTTGCGGGAAAAAAGAGGTGGCCCAGATGGCATAAAAATCCATCCTGAATGTGAAAATTGGTGACATTCACACCTGTACCCAAGAGATGATAGGTACCGACGAAGTCAGGGTCATACTGATAAATTTGGGGCCACTCAAATGCCTCATTCCCACAGGAATGGAGCACGGTGGTGAGTGTAGCAACGAGAGGTCGACTGAGGCAGTCAACGACACGATTTGTGCTCCCTATCTTATAATTTATGTTGAGATGGAACTGTTGCAGGTATGTGGACAAATTTTAATGGAGGTTGTTTTGCAGCTTCCCCTATGTATGCATGAACTGTAGAGGCTTGTTATCAATGTGGATGATTGTCTCCTTTCCCATAATGTAATGTTTCCATTAACACCATGTTTGCATAATGGAATGCATTTCCTTGTCATAGGTGGGGTATTTATGTAAGTTTTAAACCTATGAAGTAAACAAATGCATACAAATTCTTTAGAAAAAAAAAAATCAATGGCTCATACACACAGTACACAAAGATTTACGCTGGAAACCATTAACCGGGAGAAAACCAACCTTCCTTGGTGTCGCACCTTTCAACTCTTCATTGTATTAATTTCACCATTCACAATACAATATATACAATATTTTAGGTATTCCATAGCTACCAAAACCCTAATCCCTTAATCTAGGATTAATTTAGAAAACTGCTAAAAATAGAAAAATCCTCTAAAATAGAAAAAACCATCCGGAGGTGAACATTGCGCGTAACCAAGAGGGCCAATCCTGGCCCGCCCTGGTACCCCCAGGAAAGCGCCCGATTCACACGACACAAAGGGAGAAGGAATTTGGGATTTCCAGACGCAGTTGTCGAATCTGATGCACCCACCCACACACACATGCAAATAATATAACACATACCCAACATTCTCCCACTTGTTGTTTTCTTTGCATACAAGGGTTCACAGGATTACATAATCAACAATACAGGGCAAAAATTCCCATTGTTACTCTACACCAGGAGAACTTCTTTGTGCTCACAAAATTTGTCAATGAATCTGCAACATTCTTCAAAGTCTCAACCTTTTCCAACAACAACTTCTTTTCTTCAACCATGTCTCTCACAAAGTGATACTGAACATCAATATGCTTTGTCTTCGAATGATAAGAAGGGTTCTTTTCCAGGAAGATTGCACTCTAACTGTCACAATCTAATCTCACTGCTTGTTATACCAACCCAATACTTGAACACAATCTCTGTAACCATACTTCTTCCTTACTTGCATGAGTGGCTTCAATGTATTCATCTTTTGTAGTTGAGAGTGCCACTACAACCTGTCTTTTTCTCATTCAAATGATTTCTCCTTCAAATAGGTTAAACACATACCCACTTGTAGATCTTCTACGATCCATATCTCCAGCCCAGTCCACATCAACAAACCCATGTATTTCCAACACTTTTTCCAATCCTAGTCTTCCTTGGTAGCACAATCCATAACTGGTAGTTCCACACAAATACTTGAAGACCCTCTTTACTGTTGTCCAATGCTCCTTCCTGGTTTTGACATATACCTGCTCAAAATTACCACCGCACGTGCAATCTCTGGTCTAGTATAAACCATTGCATACAACAAACGACCAATTGCACTGACATACGAAACATGGGACATGTACTCTTCTTCTTCCCAGGCCTTGGGACATTGATCTGCATATAAATTTACACCCATAGGAATAGTAAACTTGATCGATTTACTTCCATGCATATTATACCTTTGCAATATCGTCTCAACATATTTTCTCTGATTCAACTAGACTTTCTTGTTTGCATGATCTCTTTTAATCTCCATTCCTAGAATGAAGTTAGAAACACTGAGATCCTTCATGTCAAATTTGGAGGATAGCTATGATTTCACCTCCATAAAATCCACGTTATTTCCTACCAGCAACATGTCATCAACACACAACACTATATAAATGAAGTGATTACCAACTTACTTGGAATATACATAGTGATCAACCCTGCTTCTCACAAATCCCAATCAAAGGATGTATGTGTCAAAATTTTGGTAACACATCCTAGGTGATTTCTTCAGACCATATAGTGACTTCTTTAGCTTACATACCATCTCTTTCTTTCCCTTCACTAAAAATATTTCTGGCTGCTTCAAGTAGATTTCTTCTTATTCACAACCATCTTCTCCACTTCAATATAAAAAACAACAACAATGGATAAAAGAAACCTAATAGAAGTTAACATGGAAACAAGAGAAAAAATATCACCAAATTCAATTCCCTCTACATGGGAATAACCTTTTTCTACTAACCGAGCTTTGTATTTCTCCACTTTTCCTTCTGCATTAAACTTCTTCTTAAACAACCATTTTATACCAACAAATTTTCTTCTAGTCAGTAGCTCAACTAGATCCCATTCCTCATTCTTATCAAAGGAATCCATTTCTTCAACAATGGCCTTCTTCTAGAGTTTACTATCCTCTGAATTCACTGCTTCCCCGACAGTTCTGGGATCATCATTAGTAACATATAAAGCAAAATTAGAAAAAAAATCGAGTGAACTATAACTTTCTGGTTTCCTTCTTTCCCTCACTAATCTCCTTAATACTGGGGTATGAGGTTCTTCTTCTTCTTCTTCATTTTCTTCATTTGACTCAGATTTTTCATCATCCAACTCAAACTCTATTTTCTCAGATTATTCTTTCCTTGGTAGGAATTCCTTTTTGGGAACATCTTTCACCTCTCTAAAAACAACATCCGACTGTAAATAGTCTTCTTAGTTTTTGGGTTCCAAAGATTATAACCTTTCACACCATCTTTATAACCAATAATGATACACTTTTCAGCTTTATTATCCATCTTACTCCTATTTTCCTTTGGAACATGTACATAAGCATCAAAACCAAACACTCTAAGATGTTCAAGATATGGTTTCTTACCATTCCATACCTAATGTGGAGTTTTATCATCCAACACTGATGAGGGTGATCGATTGACCAAGTAACATGTTGTACCCATTGCCTCTGCCCATAATTCCTATCATAACTCGACACCACTAAGCATGCTCCTTGCTTTTTCCATCAGTGTATTGATCATCCTTTTTGCAATTCCATTCTGTTGAGGTGTGTAATGGAGCAGTCTTATGCCTTTATATACCACACTTCTCATTGAATTCTTCAAATTCATTTCCGCATAATTCTCCACCATTATTTTTCCTCAATACCTTTATTTTCTTCTCTGTCTGATTTTCTACCAGAGCCTTAAATTCTTTAAATTTATTAAATACCTCCTATTTCTTTCTAAGTAAATAAATCCATGTGTTCTTTGAGAAATCATCTATGAATGAAACATAATGCACATATTTACATAGTGATGGAACATGCATAGGTCCAAACACATCACTATGTATCAACTCTAATATCCCCTTTTCTCTTGTAGCATCCGATGAGAATCTTACTTGATTATGTTTACCATATATGCAATGTTCACAGAAATCAAAATCTAGAGTGCAATTAGACATACCTTCAACCATACCTTTACCATGTAGTGTTTGAAGGCCCTTTTCTCCAATATGCCCCAGTCTTTGATGCCACATCATGGTATTCTTTTTAGGGACAATATTGGTCTTGTCTTTTTTATTTATCTGCTCAAAGACAACAAAATTTTTACACCCATTAGTATAAGAGATTCCCAAGAACTTGTACATAGTTCCACACTGAACTCCCCTCATCAACACCATTTCTCCTCGTACCATTTTGAAAGTTCCCTTTCCTAAAACAATATTGACACTTGCATCATCCAACTTGCTTAAAGATATTAGGATCCTAGCTAGTTTTGGAATGTGCAGAACCCCAAGGAGAGTTCTAATCCTTCCATATTTTAGCAGCAACTTAACCCTTCCATGTCCCATGATTTTTGTTGTCGAGCCATCTCCTAGGAATACATCACCACCATCGTACTTTTCATATTCACAGAACCACTCCCTATGAGGAGTCATATGAAATGACACACCTGATTCGATCAACCATACACCAAAGTCTGCATGTGTACCTATAGATGCCAGGTAAACATCACCTCCTTCTTCAATGGAGGTTTTCACCTCTGTGGAAGAGGCATTATCAGATCCCTTTAGTTTATCAACCATCTTATACTTGCAATCTTCCTTAGAATTCTCTGCTTTACCACACTTCCATCATTTCCTCAAATGTTTTCCTGGAGACTTAGTTCTACCTTTATATTTAGATCTCCCCATGAAGACTTACCATGTTTCATATCTTGGGTATGACCTCTTATAAATAAATCATATGTTCTATGACCATCCATGCTTTTCCACCTCATCTCTTCAGATAACAAGGATGCAACTACATCCTCATACTTCAATGTATATTGAGTGGTACTACCGATTGCTACAACATGATTATCCAAATATTCTGGCAAAGAGAATAACAAATTAATACACTGATCTTCTTATACAATCATAATATTAACAGAGACAAGTTGACTTACCAGAGTATTGAAGGCATTTAGATGTTCTGTCACATAATATCCATCTTCCATCCTAAGTTGATACAACTTCTTTCGAAGAAACAACTTGTTTACCAGGGACTTCGATTGATACAAATTTCCTAACTTATCCCATAGTTCCTTGGATATAGATTCTCCTGAGACATTCAACAACACCGAATCTTCGAGGCAGAGTCGAATAATACTCCTTGCTCTTCTATCCAAGTTCTCTCAATCTTCCTTTGACATACTAGTAGGTTGTGTGCTAGTAGTTTGTGTACCAGTAGAATTTGTGCCAGTGGGTTGTGTACGAGGATCCATAATGCTCCATTGTTCTTTGTCTACAAGAAATTCCTCCACATTGAGGTTCCATAGCTCAAAGTTTATACTGTTGAACTTCTCTCTGTCGATTCTATTAGAGCTTCCCATTCTTCTTTCTACACTCGAATCACCACTGCAAAAGCTCCCACTAAACCTAGGTTTATCAAAAATCCAAGATACACTTAATCTATCAAGATCGAGCCAAACCCTTAGCAACAAAGGTGTCCCTTTGAATCCAAAAATGGATCTGATACCACATTTAAGTTTTAAACCTGTGAAAAAAAGCAATGTATATAGATTCTTAAGAAAAACATAAATTAATCGATGGCTCATACACACAGTACACATAGATTTACGCTGGAAACCCTTAACTAAGAGAAAACTAGCCTTCCTTGGTCCCGCACCTTTCAAATCTTCATTGTATTAATTTCACAATTCACAATACAATATATACAATATTTTAGGTATTCTGTAGCTACCAAAACCCTATTCCCTTAATTTGTGATTAATTTAGAAAATGCTAAAAATAGAAAATCTGTTAAAATAGAAAAAACCACCCAAAAACAAATTTTGAGGCACTTCCCCAAACCCTGACAACTCCAAGATACCTCCTCGAGCCGAACATTATGCGTAACTAGGTGTTACACATTATTTTGGTCACTCTAGTGATGTCTCTACAGTTATGTGTTTAGGCTCTCATAAGGACCTTTTGCCTGAGAAAAGTGACTGTTGTCTTCTTCTACAAAACATATTTTTAAGATGAGTTCGCAGGCTACATGTATTGTAGGGTACGATAAACCTTGATTCTCGCAGGAAACCCTATACTTGGAGTGTGATATGTTTGCAGTCTTCTCTATAGGTAAGGTGCGAACCTGCTTCAAATCTTAAAAGGAAGATGAAGTTATGAAGGTTCTAGAAGAGGATCTTCTAGAAAATGAGTTGGCATTTACATGGTTGGCATCCCACTGACTTCTCAGATTTAGTGGGATCATCCTCATCCCTTTAACCATCTCTCCTTCTCCTATATAATGAAAGGTTTCTCAAGGAAGAGGTTAAGCAAGATTGAATAGAGAATTAATGAAAGAATAGATTCATAATTGTGTGAGGAATCCTGTTTGAATTGATGCTTGAGACCTCCATTTGTCCATCAAGCCATAGTGGATCTTCTTCATGCAAGTTTGGAGCAAGTGTGTGTGTTAGAACAAAGGACCACTGAAAGGAAGCTTGCAACATCAAGGCGATCTAGTTGTATCTTCTACTTTCATTTAATATAATACCGTGGCATGTCCCTTTCCCATAAAATCACTCTTATTTTATTACATAATTCCTTGATCATATGCATAGGTTGTCATTGAATATACTTTACTATCTTCACTTTGGTTGGTTTGTGTTGTCTTGGATCTGATCTCGCAAGAGCATCAGAGTGAAGTAGGAACAACAAAGACCTAAGGAAGTGATATAAAGGTATGTCACTCATTCCTCCTTTGATAGTAAATTCAATGATAGTTGCTTAGGGAAAGCATCATGTCCTGTCCTGTTTTGTTCTAGATCTAGGTGGATATAGGGAGATCTGTTAGTGTCTGCATATAACAATTTATCCTATAACACCAAGGGGGGAAATCTTAGCCCCCCCTAGGAAAGTGCTCAACGCACATGACACAAATGGTGAATGAATTTTGGATCATTAGACGCAATGGTCGAATCTGATGCACCCACACACACACATGAAAATAATATAACACATAACCAACAATTTCCAGACAGTATCTGAAAGTGTCTCACTATGGTATTCTACTAGATGATCATGTTGAGTGAGAACTTCTCCTACAACATAGTCAGAGGCATCGTTCTCAATCTCAAACGGTTGTTGCAGATCGAGTAAGGAGAGTATTGGAGCTGAGTAGAAGCGATGCTTCAGATCATCAAATGCTCATTGTTGTGCCTTCCCCCATACAAAATTTTCCTTTCCACCACCATTGGTCACTTGTTTGAGGCCCCATGCAATATGGGAGAATCCCAACATGAACCTTTGGTAGAAGTTGGCAAGTCCCAAGAAGCTCTGAAGCTCGGTTAGTGTGGTCGGGGCTGGCTAGTCATAGATGACTTGGATCTTAGCTGGATCCACATGCACCCCATGCTCATCAATAATGTATCCCAAGTATTGGACCCTGTTCATTCTAAAGGAGCATTTTTTGAGGTTGGCATATATCTTTTGTTGCCGAAGAGTGCTCAAAACACGTTGGATATGCTGCATGTGCTCCTCCCAAGTTCTACTGAAGATGAGTATGTCATCCAGATATACCACCACAAAAGAGTTGGTGAAGGGTCTCAATACATCATCCATCAACCTCATGAAAGTTTCTAGTGCATTTGTTAAGCCAAAGGGCATGACCAACCATTCAAAGAGACCTTCTTTAGATTTGAAAGTTTTCTTCCATACATTAGTCGGTTCGATAGGAACCCGATGGTAGCCAAACTTTAGGTCAATATTGCTGAAGAAATTACCCCCCTTGAGTTATTCAAGAAGGTCATCAATTCAGGGAATTGGGCACCTATTCCTGATTGAGATTTTTTTTAATTCTATGTAATCAATGGAGAGTCGATAGGTCCCGTCTTTCTTCTGCACTGATACAATTAGGCTTTTACAAGGGGAGGATCTGGGTTAGATGTGCCCCTTTTGAAGTAACTCTTGGATCTGGTGCTTGATTTCTTCATTTTCCATCAGTGAGTGAAGATAGATTGGTCCATTAGGTAGAGGTGCATCCAGGGTTAGATAAATTGGATGCTTGACTTGGCAGTGCGTCGGTACCCCGATGGGTGAGGAGAACATGTCTATGTACTCTTCCACAATCCTATCCACTTTCTTCTGATACAAAGAGAGGCTCTGTGTAGAGTTCATGGATGTGGTGGAAACCTTCTGCTCACTAAAAGCACGGATCACAAAGAAGAAAAACTTCTTGATCTATGAAATGACCTTACTGCATTTCTTAGTAGAGATTAAAATAATATCGATAGGCGAGGATACCTCTGGTATCATGTATAATTGTCTACCCAAAGTAATAATAACATTGTGGGGTCTAGACTTATATGAAAAATGTCTCTTCAAAAAATATGTTTGGCCTAAAATAACATCACAAACTTCAAGGGGAGAAATATCACACAATACCTTGTCTTTGTAGGGCTTGATGTTGTAGGGCAGACAACATTTTTGGCTGACGCAAAGATCTCTTCCTTGGCGAAGTCAGCCGATGGTGTAGGTCTGCAAGTGTGGTGTCATCAATAGGTCCAACCATTTGACAACCTCTGTTGATATCAGGTTCTTCTGAGTGCCTCTATCGACAACGAAACGAAGTGGAGCCCCCTTTACCCACATCTGTGAGTGAAAGAGGTGTTCCCCTTCCTCTGGTTCTTCTGGTTTGCTTGGTTGGAATTTGGTGGTAGCGAAAGTGGCACTAGGTTTGGAATCAATAGCCTTCTTCCCTCTTTCTGGATTTTATTCAGAGTCAGAATATGCCTCTGACTTAGAAGCTTTCAGCTTGGCCACCAGTGACTTCTTGGAGCAACATTCTTCAGTGTTGTGCCAAGGGATTTTATGGTATTCACACCGCTTTCCCATGTCCTTCTTTGACTTCTCATTACCCTTCTTGGGTTGCGGCTTGGACTAGTTGTCCTAAGAGTGGTCATATTTTCTCTGTTCCTTTTTTTGTGGGTTGGGGTTGCTTTTTCCTTGCTTCCGTTGTGATGATTTTGCATATCCAAACTCTCGTCTCTTCTACCTAAATTTATGCTCGATCTTGAAAACATATCTATAAGCTGCACCTAATTATGCGATGTACATAAAGTCCATTTTTGTTTGAATGTATCTATGCAGACATTTGTGGTATTTTAGCATCATATTTCGTTTAGAGTCTTTGATACCCAATTTGGTGCACAGGGTATGGAAAATATTGGTGAAATCTGGTACTGTTTGTTTCCTTTCTTGACACAATGTGGTCCATCTTGTTTACTAGTCCTCGCAGCTTCCAATGGGTAGTACTATTCTTTAATGGAATCCCTGAAGGAATCCCATGTGGGGCAACCACAAATATTGTAGATTCCTTTGTGGCCCTTTGCTCATAGTAAGTATCCCATCAGTCCTTAACATGGGGGACAACCTTGAGGAGTGTAAAAGTAATCTTTTCCCTATCAGAAAAATTGTGGACCAAAAAATACCCCTCAAGCATATTCATCCATTTATCTACAAAATCTTCTTCTATCTGTCCTTCAAATAATGGGATATCAAAATTTGCTTGTACCTTGAAGGGGGTTGCCTGGCCGTTTGATGAAGATGCATCTCATGTGGGTAGCCACTGAAGGATCTGTGTAAAGTTTTCCATCATTTCGTTCCTTTGTCTCACAAGGGATTCCTCGAGCAACAATTTAAAAGGATATCCTACTCCATCATCTTTCTTCTTGTCCCCCATGAGTTGTTTTTGGGCTTGACACGAGTGATCTTGCAAAGGCTCGACTGGTTCGAATCCCAACTTCTTGTGCCCAGATATTGTCGGGGACATGCACAAAGAAAAACAAATGAAGAGAAGATCGCTCTGATACCACTGATATGGATTTATGAGCATAACAAAATGAATAACAGATTGAATACAATAACATAGAGATACAGAGAACAACAACAAATATCCAGTGAACAATAACTTCCATTGAATAAAGAAAATAGGATGAAACTGTAAAACTGCAGAACTGAAAACAGCTTGCTCGAATGGTGGTATCTATCTCCGAGAAGAGATGTGGCTGCTATGTGCATTTGTATGATAATAATTATTACGATGAGTCTCCCTATATATCCAAAAACCTAACCCTATGAGATGAAACACCAAAATTTATGTAGGCCTCAATGGGTAAGTTGTTACCTCAACTTCCCAGGGTCAATGTTTTCATACGATCTCCGTTTTAGGCGTGTGACATCCCATTGGAAAGGTATTTTAGAGAACTACACATTGTGCTTTCAAACTCTGTCTTCATCTACAGTTTGACTATGGAAAGCCAAAAAAACATTATTTACGGCCCCAAAATGGCCCTGGAACTACATATAATATGTACTGACATGAAAAGTTCCAAAATAATTCAGTTGGAATAGGTGGGTGGCCACCAATATCCACCGAGATGCTGTGTAGGGATTCAAGATAGCCCCAAAAGTGTAGAACCCAAAATTACAAATAAATGTCATCACTACAGAGAAACGTGTTAAACTAAAAACTGTCCAGATGATCTAGTTGGAATAGGTGGGTGGCCACCAATATCCACCTGGATCAGTCTCATTGCATCAACTAGGAAATTTACCCAAAGAAACTTTGGTGGCCTAAGAATTATTTATACTAGGATTCAACTATAAGAACTGTGTACAAACTGAGTCATTTGGGTTGTAGAAGGAGATAAACCCTACAAGTTTCTTCTTAGGCATCAAATTCGATAGGGTTTCCACTTGGTAAGTAGGATTGACAAGGGATATTTTCAAACCAATATCTGCACTCCTCCTCATGTCAATATCTCTAGTACCTTTATTACCCAAGAATATGAAAGGACTGGGAGGTCATAAACTCCTTCCTATCCTAGAACGAGGTTTCCCTTCAGTCTGTTTTATCCTTTAATCTTAATTGTCTTTGATGGCCACCTCTCATTATTTTTTAGGAAATAATTTTGTTAAGTAAATTTGGTTCTTGGCCTAAGGCTTTATAGGAATGGAATTTATTCAACCAATGATCTCTTGTATGACCCTTCTAGATATTACCTTCTTGGATCAAGGTCAAGAGAAAACTAGGGTTGGCCATTGGAGATAAATTTATTCTAGATTGTAGCTAGGGGCTCATTCTTGAGAATATGTTGTTAAAGCTTGGCCTCCCCATTGCTCAAACCTGAAAGTGATATTGAATGAATAAAATGACATGAATTTTGATGCAGAAGCATCCTTTCCACCTCAGAAACGCGCCATCTATTCAACACATAAAATCACATTCAAGGAAGGGAGAGGTGCAACCCTCCCATTTTTAAATTTTAAATGTAAATTTAAATGCAATTAAATGTTGTAAGGCTGATAGAGCTGAATTGATGCCTTTGTAAAGGTTGTAGTTGGAGTCACATTTAATGGCTAGTTGTAGGCTGATCTATATCCGATTCAGACTAGATTTTCATTTAATTTAATAAGCCTCAATAGATAGGCGTTGTAATGGTGATTAAACACCACTAAGTGTAGTTGGAGGGAAAGCTCGATGAACCCCTCTTGTATAAATCATTGTAGTGTATGCCCAATAGAGGATGCTGAAAAGTTGATAGAAAATCATTATAAGATAAAGAGAGGAGAGGAGAGAGCCGAGACTCTGTTGCAGTCTGAGCTCACACATATAGTAATTGAAATTCATATTAATACAAAGAAGGGCATTTTTTCCTACATAAGATTCTGTGTGTGTTTTGTGTATGTTTATGAATGACATATGTGTGTTTATGAATACATGGTGTAGATGTATGTGATATATTTCATCAACAGGGATAAGATAGACTTCATTATCTCTCTGGTATTTTTTTGAGTCGTTCTAGGTTCTTCAGGCTAAGTGCAATGAGTGCACAATAGAGTATTGATAACTCTGTGAGCCATTGCAAGGAGTGTGTATCTGAATTTTGTTTCTGAATTCAGGGGAGAGAACGTGTCGGGAGGGAACACCTAGATAGTCTTAGACTCAGAGAGGAGACTCAAGGTTACTAAACACCTTGAAGGATAAACTGTGTAGAGAAGGCACATAAGACAAAGTTGATGAATACTCTGTAGATCTATGCCAGGTGGGCATTCAGTGGGTGCAAGGTGTTATCACCATAAAACATTCCGTGTGAAATCTCGTTTTCAAAACTTACCGCGACACTAAACTGATTTGGAGGTGTGAAAAACTGGAGGATAGGTCCAAGTCTACCAGGAGGAGGATAAATCTAGTGGTAGTGAGGAGTTGATGGGACCCGAGAGGTCACAGATCCCAGGCGCTATAGATCAATGGTCGGGGATCGTTTCGGGGGGAGGACTTCCGTGGAGGCTAATTACCGAAAGCGGGTCGAAAAGTAAACCACGGTTTTGGGTCGGGACCACATGGCGCCACTGGGTGCATTTCGGGGCGATAAGCGGGTTTCCCCAAACCACTCCCTCTCGCCCCCGAAATCAGGAAAGTATATAAAGGGGGCATTCGTCGTTATTTTGTTATTTTTTCAAATACTGGAACGTTGAAAGTTGGCATGATCTCTCCATTCAAACTGAAGCTCAACAACACGCCAAGATCATGCCTTTTCCACTCATTTGTAGGTATTTTTCATTGCCACTATGGACCCTATCATTATTTCAGTAGCATAGCAAGACCCCATGTCAAATGAAGAAGCCCTAATTGACCAATATTCATATGTTTTTGACACTGAAATCACCATTTCACCCATCTCCATGTCCATAGAAAATATGTTCGATAATGTAGGGAAACAGATACCCTTCCTTGAAACAGTCCAGGCTACTATAGTCCCTTACACTGTCGAAGTCGCGTTCCCTTTCCCTGAATTTATAGGTTGGTGCATAGAGCAATATTCATAGGAAGAGAAAGTTGTCTTAAATAAAAAGGGGTCTGAGGTCATGTGTAGGGTAGAGAGTCTATCAATTCGAAGTGCCCTTGGCATACGAGATTCCTTCTCTGTAGTTTCTGAACTATTCGAGGAAGAGAAGCCGATTATGGTTTACAAGGAGTGTCCATCAGAGGTCAAATACCTATTCTTATGAACAATTTTCAAACAAGAGCATATTTCCATAAGTCTGTCCCTGCCAATGAGTGTTAATGTCATGGTTATTGAAGTCCAATGGGTCTGTTCCATATTGAGTCAGATTTTAGGTCTAGATAATTAAAATTATGTGGTCGAGGTCATGTTAGGTTTTCTATTGGTGTTTTTCCAGTCAGAGTCTAGTTAGTCATAATGCATCATCTTCGATAAATTCATAGCTGGTAATATCCACAAACAACTAGTGAATTTTCAGTCACTAAGAAATTTCATATATTACACATACTTACTGAAGATTTTCCCTGAAACAAATAAGAGAGACTTCATTGAATAAACATTCATATAAACTGAATGTAAGAGGATCATATTGCTCATTTTTATCAACAAGGTCATGTGCAAGGTTTACAACCTGATTTTCAACACCAGCCTACTAAGAGTCCTGGATGACATGAGGAGTTATTTACAACCAAATCCAGAAAACATAGAGGGGGATTGGGTGTTGTTCATGCATTCAATAATGATATGGGTTTATGGCTATCATGAGTTGTTCATTCAACTCAAACACAACAAGTGGAGGAAAACCTGCAACAGACTCAAACACAAAAAACTCCTCAGAAGCTAATAGTTAAAGTCCCCAAAGTAAGTATTTATAGAAAGATAAGTAGTTTAGAGGCCCTAGGCACCAATAGTCAGTAGACTACCCCTAGGAATATTAAGATCACACAATCTTGGATCTAGAAGAGGAAGAGACTAAAGAACAAGTGAATATGGATATGTTGGAGAGTGGCACTAACATTGTATAATTTGGGAAAGGAAGCAAGCTCCAAAGTGAAGGTAGGTCAAGAAATTTCAACAACAAAAAGCACATAATTGATAAGGCATCTGGAGCATCGTATCAATCTAAAGAGGAATTGGCAAAGCAATATGGTGAGAAAGGAAAGTTGGCTATGGGTGAAATGAGGGAGTTAATCCCTAAAGTAGAAAATATTTCTTAGCATAAGTCTTCTTTGTTCATAGTAAGAGATATAGAGAAGATGCCATTTAATATAGCAGTTGCAGATGAAGATAAAGTGTTTGAGATCAAGATAAAATATGACAAGATCAATGCTCCAGACAAGGTGAAGTTTGACAGGAATACTAGTGATATGTTGTATTCATATTACTTGGGCCTAAGCCTGAAGAATTCAAAGCTGTCAACTTATGCAATAAATTTGGAAGGGAAGTTGAGGAAAGAAAAAGCATCCAACAGATGTTGGAAAACTCAGGTCAAGAGGCTAGAACTTGAAGGCCCCCAGGGAGTGAAATCCTCCTTAGATGACAAGGACAAGTTGATTCATATCTTGAAGAAGAAACTAAAAATTTCTGCAATAGAGCATCCACAAAAAACATAACTGGTTTCTCTAGAACATGAGAAGGAGGCATTTCGACAAGAGGCATTGAACTACAAGGCCAAGGTATTACAACTAGACTAAGAAAAAGTGAATTGGTCACAAGGACAGACATAATTACCAAACATGGTTATAGTTGTACCTTCTACTGCAAAATTTGGGCCAAGCACTGAAGGAGTTGTCCAGGCTATGTCACAAGTTAGCTTGAAGGTGGGAGAAATCAAAGGGATAAAGGGAGACATAGAGAAATTGAATAAAGAAATGAAAAAAAAAGATCAGAGGATGGATCAGGTTCAAAAGGAGAATCAATCTTTGTAGGAAAGAGTAGACAATATGAAAACAAGGTTGAGAGGCAATAGACTATTGTAGGGAGCCAAAGACATCATCTGGGATTCTATTGCCACTGAAGCTTCCATGTTCATGGTGTACTTGAAATTCATCAATGAAAAATATAGCATGGCCATCACATCCAGAAGCAAGTGCATTGTTGTAAATGAAACCCTAGAAAAGAAACCATCAGAGTGGGCCCAAAATGCCATAAACCTGCTAAATTCCATCCCCACTACAGAACTTCAAACCATTGGGATCAAAGATAGGACTACATTGATCATCTGGGCTAGGAGGGTCATTGCCAAGCATAAGCTACTAAAATTATTCCAAACCAAGGTCATACAGATGGAGCAAAGTATACAGGAATTCAAGGATCTATTTGAAGAGTTGTTCATCAAAGGCCTACTACCATTTTGGGATGGAAAAGGAAAATTGTATGATTAATAGGAATACAACTCTCTCCTCACTCAATGTAGAATGGATCACTCCAAGTTTTAAAGCCCAGAGGAAAACTTGAAAGGAACAACCCTGGTTGAATATTTGATTAAAGATTTTGAAATATTGAATCAATTCAAAACAATGAAGATTGGACTGCTAGTCATGACGTATGCCTCTTGCATTGACCTAGAGATCCTAATAAAATAAATGATGGACTACGATATCCCTTTTGACTTGTAGTGGAAGGAGATAGTGCGGCTGGGTAAAACAAAGTGCATTTTTCCAGGAACCAACAGATAATGCCCAGATGTCACTAAACATGGCAGATCAGATAGAGGACCAAAACATGAAAAATGGAAAAGTAATAAGCCGAAGAGTCATAGGAAACGACTGTTGGTTTACGAAGCATTTTTTTATTAATCATTGTAATCAGTTCCCATACCAAAACTATCGGTTGTAATTATTGTAAATCAGTTTTAGAAGATGAAACGTTTCAGTTCATCTATTGTAATCGGTTTTTAATTGAAGGAACTTAGATTGTATAAATGTGAGAAGTTCCAAATGTTTTAATGTTGGCAGAAGTGAAAGGGCACCTTTTTAGTTGTTTGGAATTCAATTGTAATTTTCTGGAGCTGAATTGAATACATATGCAAAATATTTTGAAGTCTCTATGAAAAGATTCTAATGGTGGTGATATGAGTTTTGTCTTCTCTCCTTGTATGTATTTATTATGTTCTTTAATTCCATTTACACTGTCTTTTGTTTAAATTGGATAGTTTAAAATCCCATAATTCATCTTGTGATGCCCTTGGCTTAAGCAATTTAAACTGTTTTAAGTTCTTCATAACTAATTCAGAATTCATTTCATTAATGCTCTGATGTAGTTACTTGTTTTCCTTTTCTTCCTACACTCCGCAAACTATGATTTATAACTTAGATTCATCACCTCACTTAGCCTTTATCCTCTGTATATTTCTACTGACCAATCAATGTTTTCATTGAATTTCAAAATTTTGACTCCATAGCCCTAAGTGTCCCTCCCCTTCCTTTCCAAAAAAATTATAAAAACCCCCAAAACAACGAACCTAGCCATTGATTGACAAATACACACCAAGTGACACGAGAGAGCCCTCTCTGAGTTGAGCAAGCTAGTACCTAGCTCTAAACTTGGTTTGTAGGTTACCTGTGTCGTTTGTTTATCATCCGAACAAATTTACAAAGTGATAACATTCTAGCGCCGCTGCTGGGGATCGAAAGTGAAATATTCCCTTAGGAAAGAATGACTTAAAGATTCATATTTTATTCCTGAGGGTGACACTGAATCAAACACCTTATTTGTAAATGTGTTGAACCTGCACAGAATAGATCTAGCTAGAAAATACTACACACATTTGCAGAGAGAAATTGAGAGAGAAGAAGTAAGATAGAAAGAATGGAAGAATTCTCATTAACCGTATTCCAAACATAAATAGTGAATAATTTACAATAGATATAGGATACATGAGTAAATAATGAGCCATAGTGGTGGTCTAGATTGATCTGGACACACACCAACAGTTACAAGAGTAAACTGCCACCTAGTCTAGTCTCTCAGGCAATTACGAAAGTGAATTGCCACCTAACTGAGTTAACTAGTCAACTAGTCTTCAGTTAACTGATTGAACAAAGAGTAGTGAGTTGGTGATGATCCCAATGTTGCATGGTGACAAAGTCAATGCAACATCTAAACTCAACTCAACTAGTCAAACTGAAGTGTCAACTGAAAGAGAATATTCTCTAGGTGGAATATTCTCCCCTAAAATATAGGAGACTG
>ML809131.1:85155-115820 GCA_009831015.1 Picea engelmannii | reverse complement strand
AATAAACAAGAAATAACCTTAGGAAAAATAAATCCTAGGTGTGTGTGAAGTAACTCCAACACCCCCCCTGAACATCACTATGGTGAAAATAAAGAATGGGTCCCGGCTACGAGGCCATGTTAGGTACCCAAATACAAAAGATAAACCAAACTAAATGAGGAAAGAGGGAAAACCTCATGGGAACAAACCCCCCCCCTCAAATTACAATGCATAAAATAAAAAATGATAAGGAACAAAAGGAATTTGCCAAGCAACCATGTCCTTCACTCCAAAAAGACCTCACAACTGTGCAAGTTTGTGCTCTTTGAAGATTTTATTAAAGATGTAGATGTCTGCATGGATCTGATGAAGTATATGCATCATTGATATTTCCACACATATCCACTTTATCTTCTTGTAATGAATAATATCCAAAGAAATTTTGGATGAAATTTTGAAAACCATGCGACCATTTCCAGAAAAATGCTGAAATTTTATTGATTTTGAAAAGATCATAACTTCACTTTCCGGACTCCGTTTCGGATGATTTGTTTTTTGAAATTGGATATTTTCCCGAGAGGAATTCAAATATCCAATTTGTTTTTGCAATTTTTTCTCAGAAAATATCAGAATGGTGTCTGATGTGCACAACTCCCTTTTTGACTCTTGAGATGCATGCATTGTGCATGGAAAAATATCTGCATGTGACTCCTGAGATGCATGCCATATATATTCCACATGAATTTCAAAAAGCAAATCTGAAATGGAGTTGACATCATCTTCAATTATTGGAATACAAATTTCTGTAGATACTTGTGTAGAAGGCTCTTCAAACTGAGATGATTTATCTTCCAGTGGCTTTTCTACATTCTCTATCTTGTCAACATTTTGATGCATTCTTCCTTATTCCCAAATAAAACCTCAAATATGCTCCATAAATCATTTGGAGTGAATTCTTTTGAGTCATGATATACTTGATGGAGAATTTCGGGAGAAATAAAATAGATGATACAACCTATGGCCATATCTTGTCTATTGAGAAAGTCATTTTTCTCATCGACAGAATCAGGCTCTACTTCCATTGCCATAGTTATTTGGTACAAACCTCTGCATCTAAGCATAAGAAGAATTTTTGGCTTCCATTCCAAATAGTTATGAGGCGTGAGAAGTATTTCTGGCGAATAATCCATCTTTTGTTGTCTTCAATCTTTAGTACCTACAAAAATAATTTGCTGTAGCTTTTGTTTAGCATTCCATCGACTATGATACCATGTAAATGTGTTGAACCTGCACAAAATAGATCTAGCTAGAAAATACTACACACATTTGCAGAGATAAATTGAGAAAGAAGAAGCAAGATAGAAAGAATGGAAGAATTCTCATTAACCGTATTCCACACATAAAGAGTGAATAATTTACAATAGATATAGGATACATGAGTAAATAATGAGCCATAGTGGCGGTCTAGATTGATCTGGACACACACCAACACTTACAAGAGTAAACTTCCACCTAGTCTAGTCTCTCAGGCAGTTACGGGAGTGAACTACCACTTAGCCGAGTTAACTAGTCAACTAGTTTTCAGTTAACTGATTGAACAAAGAGTAGTGAGTTGGTGATGATCCCAATGTTGCATGGTGACAAAACCAATGCAACATCTAAACTCAACTCAACTAGTCAATCTGAAGTGTCAACTGAAAGAGAATATTCTCCAGGTGGAATATTCTCCCCTAAAATATAGGAGACTGGATAATAACTAATTATGACTAATAAACAAGGAATAACCTTAGGAAAAATAAATATTAGGTGATTGTGAAGTAACTCCAACATTATTGGCTGAGACTAAATTTACCCTGGCAACTCCATTACCAAGAGACCAGTAGCACAAAGTAGTTTGAGCTAGGAATCCTAGCTCCCAAGAGAATTCACACCAGGAGAAACCCAGACCCAGAAGCAACAATCCTTGTGTCTGATCCTGAGAAAATTGTACACAAAAGAAAAGAAAGTAAAATAATCCCATATTTGCGCTTAGACAGATATCTATCCTTTCCCAAAGATGGAGTAACAAGCATTGAATATCTTGAGTTTGATGTGAAATTTGAGCAAACTCTGTTCAGAACTAAATCTGAATCTTGTTTGAGCGAAGTCATCTTTGATAGGAAGAGGTTCCAATATTTAATTTTAGTTTCCTCTACCAAACCTATTGTGATCCATACTCATAACCAAAATCCACTTCAAGTCTTCACAATAACCATGGCAGCTAGGTTTTCCCCTCTTTTACTTCCTTCTTAGTTACATGACTTACCCCGGGAGTATAATCTAAGGATTAAGTTGTATGATGTTGAAGGTAGTGTGTCATCCAAAAAGCATCTAGATTGGTTCATTGATTTTATAGACTTAGAAGAAGTAGATTTTGAGGATGCAAAAATGAGGCTATTTGCACAAAGTCTTGCAGGAGAAGTCAAAAAGTGGTTCAGAGCTCTCCCCGCAGCCAATATCATAAATTTTGAATCATTTGAAACTAATTTTATTTCAAAGTGGGGCGACAAGAAAACCCCCCTCTAGTTGTTAACCCAGTATAACAATATGAGGATGTCACCTAACGAAACAGTGCAGGAGTTTTCAACAATATTTGTGAAGGTCTATAATCTAATTTCTACTGAGGTAAAACCCCCTCCTAAAGCTGCTCAACTCAGATATGTTGATTCCTTTGAAAGTGATTTTTCTTTATTGTTGAGGGAGAGAAGATATACTTCATTAGATGACATGATGAATGCTGCAATAGAAGTGAAAGTAAATCTAATGGCCTCAGGAAAGATCAAATCTAACTCTGACAAGGACATGAACAAATTTCAAGATAAGGCACATCCTTCAACCTCACAAACATCAGAAGAAAGGTTTGAAACAATGATGAAAAATTTAGAGAAAATGATGGAGAGGATGGCTTTAGATAATAATTCTAACACTAGAGAATGGGATGATGTTCCACCTAGGAATCAGAGAATACCAACAGTCCCACAAATCAGACAAAAAGATCAGAGGAATCAAGGGGATCAACAAATAAGACCTCCTTTTCGAAATAATTATGTAAATGAGAATTATGATGAAAATTTTGAAGACAACATGCATTGTTGTGATGATGATGAGATAAAGGTATTTTTGACTAAAGAATAACATGACTAGTTCATGGATGCTAATGAAATATTCATGCAAGAAAATTATGAAAGGTTGTCAGTAGAAAGATAAGATTACCAAACAGGGCTGCAGAATGCCATCATGCAAATCCAGAGACAATATAACTTTGAAACCAGAAGGTGCCTACAAACCCTCCAAAGGGAAATCCTACCAAAGAAGCTCAGAATAACATACATTCTTTAAGTCATCCTAAAAAGGACTTTGCTACAAAAGATGTTGTGGACAAAGGAAAGCATAAGGAAGAATCCTAGAAAAAGATACCTAAAACAAGAAATGAGACAATCATCAAAGAGATAGAGAAAATCTCATCCTCTTTTAATTTTGAAAGTGAGATGGTCGAGATTAAAATACATATACCATTCAATGAATTGATCAAGAACAATGAATATAGAAATTAGATCATCAAGATGATCAAGATGGAAGAAACTTCTGACACTTTGAACATACAAGATGATCATCCTTCCATCTTATTTGGGCCACGTGTAGAGGAAAATAGTGATGTTGAAGAGTTCCCCCCTTTCTATGTCAGCCTGAAGATCCATGATGTGACTCTGCACAACTCCATGCTAGCTTCAAGAGCATCACATAACCTGAGGCCCAAGGTGGTCATGGACCAATTGGGCCTTGACATCACAAGCCCTTACAAAGATATTTTCTCCTTTGATTCAAGGAAGGTGAAATGCCTAGGCCTAATCAAATATACGGTGGTGTCTTTGTCTCAAATTCCAGCTAAGAATATGGTCATGGATTTAGTGGTTGCAGATATCCCTCCCAAGTTTGGCATGCTATTATCTAGGTCATGGGCTGCAAAGTTAAATGGAATTCTACAGATGGATATGTCATACGCCACCATTCCTATCTTTGGTCAAGATAGGAGATTGTACAGGGAGGTTTTTCTCAAATACATGGTTAGTAACAAGGCCCAACCGAATAACCATCTCATATACTATGTGGAGACTGAGATGGGTTCTTCCATTTTCTTCAATGATTTGTGTTTTGAAGAGAAAGGGCTAGAGATTGATATGGATGTCAAAGACAAATTTGATCAACGGATTGAGAAAATTTCAGAACATTAGGATAGTGCAGAAAATGAGATGTGGAGCATGAGCTTTGATGGAGCTGTCTGCATAGAGGGGGAAGGAGTTGGTGTGTGGATTAACCCCCTCATATTGGCTACAAAACTGTGCTCTTATAAGCTTGCTTTTGATTGAAAAAACAACATGGCTGAATATGAGGCACTAGTGTTAGGATTGAAGGATTTAAAAGAAATGGGTGCTAAGAGGATAGTTGTTCACGAGGATTCTGAGTTGATCATAAATCAGGCAAAGGGAATATATCAAGAAAATCATCCCAGATTAAGATCATACAGGAATACAGTGCTTAACCTTCTTGAGGAATTTTTAGAATATAGCCTCTCATTGATTCCAAGGGGTCAAAATCAGATTGTTTATGCCCTTGCTACTTCAACTTCCATTTTCAAAATTTCAATATTTCCTAGAAGGGGATATGAAATTGAGATCAAGCACAGACCAACAGTGTTTGATAATATTAAGTACTGACATGCTTTTGAAGATGATAAACAAATAGAAATTTTCCTCAAAATGGAAGATGGATTTGAGAATTTGAATATTGATGAAGAATATTGTGATGAAGAGATAGATGCAACTATGTTCACAAAGGATGGTTACTTCAAAAATCAGATCGCCGATAGATATATGATGCAGCTGAAAAGTAACATCATTCCCAAAGGCCTGGTCCCATTGGAGAAACTTTTTGATAACAATGATGTGGCCAGGAGTCCAAAAATTACAGTAAATGAAGGGGATGTTGAAGATTGCAACATTGGGACTCAGGAAGATCCCAAGATCATTAATATGTCCAAAACACTCAACCCAGAAGTCAAGAAAAGATATATCAATTTAATGAAAGAATTCCTTGATGTTTTTTCCTGGAGTTATGAAGATCTGAAAGTTTATGACACCAAGGTAATTCAACATATGATCCCAATCAAAGAAGATCATAAACCTTTCAAACACAAATTAAGAGGGATAAATCCTTTGTTGTTTCCCTTGATTGAGAAAGAGATAAAGAATTTGTTTGAAGCCAAGATCATAGTATCTATTTGGTTTTCTAAATGGGTGGAAAATCTAGTGCCTATCAAAAAGATGAGTGGAGGGATCAGGTTGTGTGTGGACTTCAAAAATCTAAACATTGTGTCTCTCAAAGATAACTACCCACTTCCTAAGATGGATCAAATTCTACAGAAAGTGGTAGGTTCTCAAAAGATGTCAATGTTGGATGGTTTCTATGGGTACAATCAAATCATGGTGCACCCTCATGATCATGAAAAGACAACATTCACAACACAGTGGGGTACCTTCATGTATGAAAATATGCCTTTTGGGGATCATGAATGCAGGGGCAACATTTCAAAGGGATATGGACATAGCTTTTTCTGATGAGAAAGAAAAATTCATTGTTATTTACTTAGATGATATCATTGTGTATTCAATTTCTGATGAAGAACCTCTCAAGCATTTAAAAAGGGCTTTTCAGAAGTGTAGAAAGTTTGGCATTTCACTGAACCCCAAGAACTCGAATTTTGGCATGGAAGAAGGGAAGTTGTTGGGTCACATTATTTCAAAAGAGGGGATAAAGATAGATCCTAGCAGAGTTGAGGGGATCTTAAAAATTTGCACACCCAGAAACAAAAAAGAAGTGCAATCTTTCTTGGGGAAAGTGATTTTTCTAAGAAGATTCATCTTTAACCTAGTTGAAATCATAAAGTATATCACTAACATGCTCAAGAAAGGCAATGAGATAAAGTGGACCCCTGAAGCTAGAAAATCCTTCGAAGACATCAAAGTGGCATTGACCAAGGCCCTAGTACTGGCCAGTCCTAATTTTGAAAAACATTTTATATTGTTCTCTTTTTCCTCAGATCACACCATTGTTGGTGTTTTACTACAAAAGGATGAGAAATTTTTTGAGAAGCCTATAGAATACTATAGAAGGACATTGAGGGATTCCCCATTGAAGTATGATATCATGGAAAAGCAGGCATATGCACTGGTCAAGGCCCTAAATGAGTTCAAAGTTTATATATTGCATTCTCATACCATTTCTTATGTGCCCAACAGTTCTGTGGAAGACATTTTAACTCAACCTGAACCTGGGGCAAAAAGGGTAAAGTGGATAGTTGTGTTGTTGGAATATGACCTTGATATTAAACCTACAAATTTTATCAAGGGGCAGGGACTTACAAAGCTGATGGAACAGATAAATTGTGAGCTCCTGGGAATAAATTTCATTGTTGACTTGTCAACAGATTCAGAAGGAGAAAGGGTCCCCCAGATATCCCAAATATTCTTTGAATCCCCATGCTATGCAGATATCATTTATGTGTTGAGAAATTTGTAGGCTCCTCCTAAATTAAGTAAAACCAAGGCCAGGTTCTTAAAGATAAAAGCAACAAAGTTTTGCATTGTAAATCAATATCTATATTGGAAGGATCCAGGGGGAATCTTGTTGAGTTGTTTGATGGAAGAAGAAGCAGAGAGGACCATCAGAGAATTCGAGAAGGGTGACTGTGGTGGACACCATTATTGGAAAAATATTGTGCACAAGATATTGAGGGTTGGTTTCTATTGGCCTAGCATTTTTTGTGATGTCTACAAAGAGGTTTCAAGATGTTATGAATGAAAATTTTTTTATGGGAAGAGAAAATTGTAGCCTTTTCCCTTGAAGCCCATCTCTATTGAAGAACCTATTAGACAATGGGGCCTTGATTTCATAGGAGAAATTAATCCACAGTCCTCAGATCAACACAAGTGAATTCTGAAAACCACAGATTACTTCACCAAGTGGATTGAGGTAGTTCCCAACAGACATGCCACATATGCTGTTATCATTCAGTTTTTTGAAGACAATATTTTGTCCAGGTTTGGGTGTCCAATCAAAATCATTACAGACAATGCAACAACATTTAATTCCAAAAATATGGAGAAATTTTGCAGTGACTACAATATAACTCCTGGCCACTCCAATTCTTATTACCCTCAAGGTATTGGGTTGGTTGAGTAATCAAATAAAATATTAACTAGAATTATCAAAAATATGCTGCAAGATAACAAAAAATATTGGCACAAAAAGCTCATCCATGCACTATGGGCTGACAGGATCACTCCAAAAAGATCCATTGCCACTTCACCCTTCCAGATTCTTTATGGCACAGAAGAATTTTTTCCTACTACATTAGGGTTTCCGGTGATGAGGTTGTTATAGGAGAAAGATGCTGAAATAGATGCCACTCGAAGAAGAAAAGATGAATTGATCAATGTCTAACAAGCAAGAGAAAAATCCTTCAACAATGCTCAGATGCACCAAGACAAGATTAAAAAGGATTTTGACATGCATACCAAGGAGGATGATTTCAATGTGGGAGACTTGGTATTGATATGGGATGCCAGAAATGAAGACAAGGGAAAGCATGGGAAATGAAACCATCTATGGATGGGACCTTTTAAAATTGTGGTGTACCATGGGAATAATTCATATCTGATACATGAAAGTAATGGATACATCGTTGGAGGAATACCTCTGAATGGATGGTTCCTCAAACATTATATCGTTTAAAGGAACCATCACCCTTTCCATTCATTGTATATAACCATTTTGTTTTCTTGGTTGAAGCAATTGAAATTAAATCAACAGAGCTGAAGCCCGAGGTGAAGGCCTTGAGTTATGTTGAGTAGATTTTGAGTTTTCCCAATAAAATTTGGTAAATTCAGTTGTAGGATTAAATAATAGCCCAATGGGTAGGCAGTCGGTCTGTCGTTCTTTTCTACCTCACAGAGAGGATAACATCCCCAGTTGGAACCCATGTTATCACCATAAAATATTTTGTGTGAAATCTCATTTTCAGAAATTAGCACGGTGCTAAACTAATGTGGAGGCGTGCAAAACTAGAGGACAAGGCCAAGTCTATAAGGAGGAGGCTAAATATAGCGGTAGTTTGGAGTTGATGGGATTTGAGAGGTGGCATATCGCAGGTGCTACAGATGAATGACTGGGGATTGTTTTGGGGGGAGGACTTGTGTGGAGGATAATTATCGAAAGCGGGCCGAAACGTAAACCACGGTTTCTGGTCGGGACCACATGGCACCACTGGGTGCATTTTTGGGAGATAACAGGTTTCCCCAAACCACTTCCTCTTGCCCCCAAAATTGGGAAAGTATATAAAAGGGGTTCTCGTCATTATTTTAATATTTTTTCAAATACTAGAACATTGAAAGTTGGCGCAATCACTCCATTCAAACTAAAGCTGAACATCATGCCAATCTCATGCCTTTTTCGCTTATTTGCAGGTATTTTTCATCACCACTATGGACCCTATCATTATGTCAGTAGAAAAGCAAGACCCCGTGTCAAATGAAGAGTCCCTAATTGACCAAGATTCATATGTTTTTGACACTGAAATCACCATTTCACCCATCTCCATGTCTAGAGATAATCTGTCTGATAATGTAGGGAAGTAGATACCCTTACTTGAAATAGTCCAGGCCACTATAATCCCTTACGATGTCGAGGTCGCTTTCCATTTATCTGAATTCATAAGTTAGTGCGGAGATCAATATTCATAGGAAGAGAAAGTTGTCTTAAATAAAGAGGGGTCTGAGGTCCTGTGTAGGGTAGAGAGTCTATCAATTCGAAGTGCCCTTGGCATACCAAAGTCCTTCTCCACAGTGTCTGAACCGTTTGAGGAAGAAAATTCAATTATGGTTTACAGGAGTGCCCATCAGAGGTTGAAGACCTATTCTTATGAACAATTGTCAAACCAGAGCATATTTCTAAAAGTTTGTCCCTGCCAATGAGTGTTAATGTCATGGTTATTAAAGTCCAATGTGTCTGTTCCATATCAAGTCAGATTTTAGGTCTAGATAATGACAAATATGTGGTTGAGGTCATGTAGGTTTTCTGTTGGCATTTTTCCAGTCATATTCCAGTCAGTCAGTCAGCATCAACTTTGATAAATTCATAGCCGATAATATCCACAAATAGCTAGTGAATTTTCAGTCACTAAGACATTTTCCTGGAAACAAAAAGGAGAGATTTCCCTGAAGAAAAATTGATATCAACTGAATGTAAGAGGATCACATTGCTCATTTTTATCAACAAGGTCATGTCCAAGGTTTACAACTTGATTTTCAACACCAGCCTACCAAGAGTCCTAGATGACATGAGGAGTTATTTACAGCCAAATCCAGAAAACAGAGTGTGAGAATGTGTAGTGTTCATGCATTAAAAAATGATGTGGGTTTATGGTTGTCATCAATCCCCCTATATTATGCCTATTTTTTTGACACACAGATTATTTTCCCTTGAGTTCATCAGGAAAAAAATCATATCAGAGATAGAACAATTCCTGAAATTACACAAGGCATCCAACCTCAATTTTCATTTCATCATTGGACCCTTCATTGTCAAGAAAACATCATACTTTTCTCAGGTCCAAGAAAATCTCAAATATTTTTGTTTTTCACAGCTACAAAGAAGAATATATGATCCACATCATATCATATCCAAGAGAAGACATATGAACAAACATGCTCCCTATGAGCATGAACATGCTGAGGGTTTTGACAAATTGGCAAATCTAGATGTTTGTGCTGATATGGAAGCAATCTTGCAACCAACTCAAACACAGCAAGTGGAGGCAACCCTGCAACAGAATCAAACACATCAAACTCCTCAAAAGATGATAGTTAAAGTCCCCAAAGTAAGTTTTTATAGAAAGAGAAGCAGTTCAGAGGCCTTGGGCACTAGTAGTCAGTAGATTGTCCCTAAGAAGATGAAGATCACACAATATCCAAAGATAGTGGATCTAAAAGAGGAAGATCCTAAAGAACAAGTGAATATGGATATGGTGGAGAGTGGCACCATCATTGTAGAAGTTGGGAAAGGAAGCAAGCTCCAAAGTGAAGGTGGCTCAAGAAATTTTAGCAGCAAAAAGAACATCTTTGATAAGGCATCTCAAGTAGCCTATCAATCTAAAGAGGATTTGGAAAAGCAATATGTGACATAGACTACCACCTCTGACTCGACAGAGTCTCTGCATGACCTCCTAGTCTTAAGGATCGTTCAATCTATTTCATGAGCCAAAGCGACTCTTTCGATTCCCTGGAATCTCCTTCCAATTGATCCACAGGTCCTTCGGGAAGATCCCCTGTGCGAACAACACTAGGCACGAGGTCCTATCTCCCCAAGTGACCAAAACGCTATGACCAAGGGCCTAACCCAAAGTTGCTTGTTGTAACTTGCGATCTTGTGAGTTTGTGAGTCGAAGCTCCCGACTCTTCCTTCTCAATCTTGTGATACCTGAGATCAAGAAATGGGTATAGCTCCTCTTTTGTCAGCGCCTTCCGCGCGTGACCACCGGCTAATATTAACGCTAGCTCCTCTCACTACTCACACCTTCGCGAGTCAAAGGGTTGAGCTCTCATGCTCTTATCCTGTGAATCCCCAAGACGCAATAAGTCAACGGAGTGTTGACTCCCTTCTCCAGGCGATGCATGTCCACTAGTCAATCACGCAGGCCCCACCTTGTGGTTCTGCCACGTGTCCACACTCATGCCTCGACTCTCGGCAGTTTGAAAATTATGATGTCGAGACGAGGTCCTCTCAACCTATGAACCTCTGAGTATGTGAAACGCGTGATGAGGCTCTGATCCAATGGTCCTCCCTTGATCCGGATCCAATGACTGTCTCCACTCCTTGTGACTTCGCGACTTCGCGACTTGGAGCACCCAACTCTTGGGCCCTCACCCTACGAATTTCTAAGTTTGCAAGACCCAAATCCTAGATCTCTTCGACACTTTTTGAGATCCCTAGATTGCTGCCACCTGTCCTCCTCAAATGGACGAATGCGATTCTCTCGTGACTTCGCCACTCATGACTTGGAGCACCCAAATCCTGGGCTCTCACCTTGCAAATCTCCGAGTTCGCAAGATCCCTAGATCTCTGCCACCTGTCCTCCTCAAATGGACGGTCCTGATATTATCACAACTTCGCCACTCGCGAAGTCCAGGACTTCCCTCTCTGAATCGTGATGTCCAAATCCCTGATATGGGAGATCTTGTGACACGTGTCTGCTAATAGACGAACGGTTCAGATCTAATCTCACCTCTTCGGGACTTCTGATGTCGAGTGCCCAGAATTTCGTCCTCCGGACTCTCGAACTCCCAAACGCCGATATCCCGATCTCCAACCTTTTTGGGACTTCACTTCTATTGCTCTATGCATGAGGGTTTAAAACTCGTGAAGCTCCTGACATATCCAATGGCTGTCGGGTTCTTCGCTCAAGATCTGATGGTTCAGATCATTTCTCCCGTGCACTTCTCCTGTACTGCCTCCTGGAAATGGAAACCTTCAACTGTCAAGATCTTTTTGGCTGATCCGACGGCAGCTATTGCTCCTACTGAGCCTTGGTGCTTTTCTTCTGGACTCGAAAGAATTTCAAATGCTCAAAGGCCTCGACCTTTGTTCTCCTTTGCCTACTAGATTTGCAACTTGAGTCCTCTCTTGCGTGTATAAAACTGTTGCTTCTCCCAAGCTTAGCTCCTGAATCCTTGAAGGATTCTGACTTTTGCGCTCTTGCAGAGTCTTCGCACACACAAAGGTGCAATCCCTTCTGAGCTTCTCTAAGACTCAGACCTCTAAGGAAAATAATTCCTTCTTCCCTTCTCCCTCAAATGGAGAAATGCAATGCCCTCCTAGCTATCTGTCTGCTCAAGCAACTTATTACTAAGTCTTTCAGGGTGTTCAAAAAATCTGCGAAGATCCTTCAGTGGACTCTTCTTCAATCTCTGAACTCAAAGAGTTCCTTCTGTGAACTCTAGCACTTACTCAATGCCCTCCTGGCAGAGTATCAAGAATTCTCAGATGATTCTTGCTTCTAATGAACTCACAGTAGAGTTCTTCTTCTGTGCACTCCTTGCACTGGCTCAATGCTCACCTGGTAGAGCTTTACATAACTTCTCAGAGATTCTGGCTGCTTCTAACTCTCAACAGAGTTCCTCTATGCACTCCTTTGCACTTGATCAATGCCCACCTGGCAGAGATTTATAGAACTCCTCAGAGCTTCTATCTGCAACTGTGTTTCTCCACAACCTTGCCTCTTGAGGTGTTCAACAACCTCAAAGGTCTTCCTCTAAGTTAATGACTTCAGCTTCTGTGCCCACCTGGCACGTCTTTGTCTGAATCTGTAGAGTTCAGAAGTGCTTCAGTGCACTGGATATCAGAACCTGTAGCGTTCTGTCACACCCTCCTAGTATGAAGCCTTAAAGACCTCTCAAGCCTGAAATCAACAACCTGCAAATGTACAATCACAACATACATTCACAACATAAATAGAACACTCACAGACATTCATTCAACATAGGAAATATGCAGGAAAAACCACTGTTTGTATTAAAATAGCAAATGCCTGTTTGTACAAGGTGTTCCTGAGCATGAACTATATCAAAGTCTCAACTCCTTCTCTTCTCTTACAATTCTCCCCAAAATGAGATCGCAATTGATCTTTTACATGAGGGGGCTCTTCGAGCTCTCTTCCCTCTAATCTACCTACCCTATTCAATTACATTGAATGGGTTGTCTAGTCCAGAATTGGATCTAGATCTCAGCCATAAAAACATTAAAGGCCTACCTACTCTAATGCCCACACAAAGCATGGCTTCACAGCTCAACAACCTAAAACATTAAATTACATTCAAATTCAAAATTGAAGACAAGGTCTATGCCTCTCTTCGGATTTGAATGCACGCACTGACGTGGCTGGATGGCTGGCTGGATGATGTGGAGAGATGCTCCTGCATCATACTCCTCAGTTGCAAAATTCATGAGATCCTGCTCATGAGCTTCCCATCTCAGCTGTGGAAATCCTCTTGGATCCCAAACAAATTTCTGGAGTTGTTCATCTTCTCCAGGTCCCTGTTGTTGCTGCTGCTTCTGCGTTGCTACTGTTGCTTCTTTTCTTCTGCTCAGCTTCTCTTCACTGACATTTTCTTCTGACCCTGACATCAGCTCCCTGATCTCCTCGATCACTTCGTCTAGCTGCTCCAGTGGCTGGCCCTGTTCATGTAGTCTCTCCAACTGCAAAAATTTTCTGTAATTGGGTAGATTACTGTGATCTCCCATGCCTTCTTCATCTGCTTCCAACTTCACCTGTTGGATGTGCATGCCCTGCACTATCACCCTTCTCTCCAGGGATTCAATTTGTTCATACATATTAGCCAAACTAATGCTGCTTGCTTCCTCCTCTTCCTCCACTTCTGCAAGCTCCAATGCTGCAGTCTTTTCACTTTCCTGGCTGAAAATATCGAGCCACTCCTCAGAATGGTCATCTTCTTCTTCTGCTTGGGAAGTCTCAAATATCTGCTCCAATTCTTCTTTGATCGTCTCAACTGGTTGTCCTTCTTCTGTTGTTGTTGCCTCAACATCCGCAACGCAGGCTTCTGCCTCCTCCTGGCCAAATGGTAGGAATATTATAATTCCACCAATCATTAGAAGGCTCCTCTGATCCTCCTCTTTTGTTAGCTCCTCAGGTTGATTCAAACTCACCTCTGAATTTATGAGACCCTCAAATAGTCCCATCTTCTCATCCCTGCCCTCCTGGAAAATTGAGATTTCTTAACTACCCTCCTGGCAGACTATGAGATCAATTGATCCCATCTTCATCAGCACCCCAGGCCGAATTGAAATTACCTCCGAGTCTATGAGAATTTCAGACAGTCCCATCTCTATTCTCATGCCCACCTGGCAAATTGAAAACTCTTTGCTTCCCTCCTGGTAGTCCATGAGATCCCGCAATGATCTTGATCCATTTCCCACCTGGCAATGTGAAATTCCTTGGATGTCCTCATGATAGTCTATGAGACCCCATAGCGATCTCAACTCTTTTCCCACCCAACAATTGGGAATTTCCTCTCTACCCTCCTGGCAGAGCTTGAGATCTTCATCTGATCCCATTTCATCCTCAGTATCGCTGAGATTTCTCCCAGTCTCTGGCTCACATATCTGAACCCTCTCTTCTGGTTTGTTGAGGTTTTTAGCATGCCTCAACCACCCTCTTAACAACCTACACTGTCTCTTAGCCATCAAATCCTTGACTGGCCATTTTTCTTTCGTCTTCCTCATGGGCCATTCGTATACCCATCTCGACCTTGTATTCTGCTGCATCCGAAATGCAAGATTTTCCATTTCTTCCCTTATATCAGCGAGCTCTTCATCTATTTCAGATCTGCTCATCAGCTCTGGGTTCTTCCTTCCAGCATATCTACGACCTTCAGTATCCATATCACTGTCTCTATCTTCTCTCCTGGCAAACCTGCTGCTCACCTGGAAGCAATCACCACAGAGTCTCCAACACTCTGTCTTCTTTTTCCTTCTACTTCTCTGCCTAAAATCTACAGACATATTTCTCGCTCTGATACCAAACCTGACGCAGACCGCCACCTATACCTCGACAAAGTCTCTATGTGACCTCCCGATCTTAAGGATCGTTCAATCTATTTTAGGAGCCGAAGTGGCTCTTTCGATTCCCTACTAGAATCTCCTTCCAATTGATCCACAGGTCCTTCGGGAAGCTCCCCTGTGCGAACAACACTAGGCATAAGATCCTATCTCCCCAAGTGACCACAACGCTATGACCAAGGGACTAACCCAAAGTCGCTTTTCGTAACTCGCGATCTCACAAGTCCATGAGTCGAAGCTCCTGACTCTTCCTTCTCAATCCTGCGATACCCGAGATCATGAAATGGGTATAGCTCCTCTTTTGTCAGCACCTTCTACGCATGACCACTAGCTAAGGTTAACTCTAGCTCCTCTCACTACTCGCACCTTCACGAGTCAAAGGGTTGAGCTCTCATGCTCTTATCCTGTGAATCCTCGAGACGCGAGAAGTCAACGGAGTGTTGACTCCCTTCTCCAGTCGATGCATGTCCACCTGTCAATCACGTGGGCCCCACCTTGTGGTTCTTCCACATGTCCACACTCGTGCCTTGGCTCCATGGATGATTTTAGGGGCTAAAATTCGCTCATGGGCTAATTTTCCATGGTTTTCCCAAAAAAATATTTTCCATTCTAAAAATTATTCGCCCAAATTCTATAGGATAAAATTATTTACCTTAAAAATCGCCAAAACTTTATACAAACTATATTAAATCCTTGGAAATTTAAATATTTTTACAAAAATATCGCCAAACATTTATAGTTGGCGTATGAAGGATTAGTACGATTCGCCAAGGTTTCTACATTTTAAAATAAATTTCCATCCTTAAAATCATCCCTGCTTGGCTCTTGGCATTTCGCAAATTCTGATGTTGAGACGAGGTCCTCTCAACCTCCGAACCTCCGAGTACGTGAAATGCACAATGAGGCTCTGATCCAACGGTCCTCCCTTGACCTAGATCCAATGGCTATCTCCGCTCCTCGTGACTTTGCGACTTCACAACTTGGAGCACCCAACTCTTGGGCCCTCACCCTGTGAACTTCGGAGTTCGCGAGACCCGAATCCTGGATCTCTTCGATACTTCACGAGATCCCTAGATTGTTGCCACCTGTCCTTCTCATATGGATGACTATGATTCTCTCGCGACTTCGCCACTCGCGACTTGGAGCACCCAAATTCTGGGCTCTCACCTTGCGAACCTCTGAGTTCACGAGATCCCTAGATCTCTACCACCTGTCCTCCTCAAATGGATGGTCCTGATCTTCTCGTGACTTCGTCACTCGCGAAGTCAAGGACTTCCTTCTCTAAACACTGATGTTCAAATCCTTGATATGGGCGATCTTGCGACACGTGTCATCTCCCAGACGAATGGTTCAGATCTAATCTCGCCTCTTCAGGACTTATGATGTCGAGTGCCTGGAATTTCTTCCTCTAGACTCCCGAACTCTCGAACGCCGATATCCCAATCTCCAACCTTTTCGGGACTTCGCTTCTGCTGCTCTATGCGTGAGGGTTTAAACCTCATGCAGCTCCTGACAGATCCAACGGATGTCGGGTTCTTCGCTCAAGATATGATGGTTTAGATCATTTCTCCTATGTGCTTCTCCTGTACTGCCTCCTGGATGTGGAAACCTTCAACGGTCCAGATCTTTTCGGCTAATCTGATGGTAGCTATTGCTCCTGCTGAGCCTTGATGCTTTTCATCCAGACTTGGAAGAATTTCAAATGCTCAAAGGCCTCAACCTTTGTTCTCCTTTTCCTACGAGCTCTGCAACTTGAGTCCTCGCCTGCACCGATAAAACCGCTGCTTCTCCTGAGCTTAGCTTCTGAATCCTTGAAGGATTCTGACTTATGATCTCCTGCAGAGTCTTCGTACACACAAAGGTGTTATCCCTTTTGAGCTTCTCTAAGACTCAGACCTCTAAGGAAAATAATTCCTTCTTCCCTTCTCCCTCAGATGGAGAAATACAATGCCCTCCTATCTATCTATCTGCTCAAGCAACCTATTACTGAGTCTTTCAGGGTGTTCAGTAACCCTGCGAAAATCCTTCAGTGGACTCTTCTTCAATCTCTGAACTCAAAGAGTTCCTTCTATGCACTCTAGCACTTACTCAATGACCTCCTGGTAGAGTATCAATAATTCTCAGATGATTCTTGCTTCTAATGAACTCATAGTAGAGTTCTTCTTCTGTGCACTCCTTGCACTGGCTCAATGCCCACCTGGTAGAGATTTACAGAACTCTTCAGAGATTCTGTCTGCTTCTGACTCTCAACAGAGTTCCTCTGTGCACTCCTTTGCACTTGCTCAATGCCCACCTAGCAGAGCTTTACAAAACTCCTCAGAGCTTCTGTCTGCAACTATTTTTCTCCACAGCCTTGCCTCCTGAGGTGTTCAGCAACCTCAAAGGTTTTCCTCCGATTTAATGACTTCATCTTTTGTGCCCACCTGGCACGTCTTTGTCTGAATCCACAGAGTTCAGAAGTGCTTCAGTGCACTGGCTATCAGAACCCAAAGTGTTCTGTCACAACCTCCTGATATGAAGCCTCAAAGACCTCTCAAGCCTGAAATAAACAACCTGCAAATGTACAATCACAACATACATTCACAGCATAAATAGAACACTCACAGACATTCAGTCAACATAGGAAATATGCAGGAAAAACTGTTGTTTGTATTAAAATGGCAAATTCATGTTTATACAAGGTGTTCCTGAGCATGAACTATATCAAAGTCTCAGCTCCTCTTCTCTTACAACTCTCCCCAAAATGAGATTGCAATTGATCTTTTACATGAGGGGGCTCTTCGAGCTCTCTTCCCTCCAATCTACCTACCCTATTCAATTACATTGAATGGGATTTCTAGTCCATAATTGGATCTAGATATCAGCCATACAAACATTAAAGGCCTACCTACTCTAATGCCCACACAAATCATGACTTCACGGCTCAACAGCCTAAAACATTAAATTACATTCAAATTCAAAATTGAAGACAAGGGTTGCACCTCTCTTCGGCTTTGAATGCACGCACTGACGTGGCTAGCTAGCTGGATGGATGACCTGGAGAGATGCTCCTGCATCAATATGCTAAGAAAAGAAACTTGGATATGGGTGAAATGAGGGAGTTAATACCTGAAGTAGAAACTATTTATTAGCATAAGTATTCTCTGTTCACAGTAAGAGATATAGAGAAGAGGACATTTAATATAGCAGTTGCAGATGAATATAAAGTGTCTAAGATCAAGATAAAATATGTCAACATCAGTGCTCCAGACAAGGTGAAATTTGACAGGAATACTAGTGATATGTTGTATTAAGCTTACTTGGGCCTAAGCCTGAAGAATTGAAATCTATCAACTTATGCAATAAAGTTGGAAGGGAAGTTGAGGCAAGAAAAATCGTCCAACAGAGCTTGGAAAACTCAGGTCAAGAGGCTAGAATCTGAAGGCACTCAGGGAGTGAAATCCTCCTTAGATGAAAAGGACAAGCTGATTCAAAGCTTGAAGAAGAAACTAAAAATGTCTGCCACAAAGCATCCACAAACAACAAAACTGGTTTCTCTAGAAAAGGAGAAGGAGGCATTTCGACAAGAGGCATTGAACTACAAGGCCAAGGTATTACAACTAGAGCAGGAAAAGATGAATTGGTCACAAGGACATAAAAAATTACCAAACATGGTTGTATTTGTACATTTTACTGTAGAAGTTGGGCCAAGCACTAAAGGAATTGTCCATGCTATGTCACAAGTTATCCTGGAGGTGGGAGAAATCAAAGGGCTAAAGGGAGACATAGAGAAATTCAATCAAGAAATGAAAACAAAAGATGAGAGGATGGCTCGGTTTCAAATGGAGAATAAATCTTTGCAGGAAAGAGTAGACAAGTTGAAAACAAGGTTGAGGGTAAAATGACTGTTGCAGGGAGCCAATCAGACCATCTTGGATTCTATTGTTGCTGAAGCTACCAAGTTCAGGGTGCACTTGAACTTCATTAATGACAAATATAGCATGGCCATCACAGCCAGAAGTAGGTGCACTGTTGTAAATGAAACCCTAGCAAAGAAACCATCAGAGTGGGCCCAAAATTCCATAAACCTTCTAAATTCCATCCCCACTGCAGAACTTCGAACCATTGGGGTCAAAGATAGGACTACATTGATCATATGGGCCAGGAGGGTCATTGCTAAGCATAACCTGCTAAAATCGGTATAAAAGAATTCAAGGATCTATTTGAAGATTGTTCATCAAAGGCCTCCCACCATTTTGGGATGGCAAAGGAAAATTGTATGATCATGAGGAATACAACTCTCACCTCGCTCAATGTAGAATGGATCACTCCAAGTTTGAAATCCTAGAGGAAAACTTGAAAGGAGAAACCCTGGTTGAATATTTGATTATAGATTTTGAGATCTTGAATCAGTTCAAAACAGTGAAGATTGGACTTCCACTCATGACGTATGCTTATTGCATTGACCTGAAGATCCTAATCAAATAAATTATGGGCTACGATATCCCTTCTGACTTGCAGTGGAAGGAGATAGCGTGGTTGGGTAAAACAAAGTGCAGTTTTCTAGGAACCAACAGATAATGCCCATATGTCACCGAACATGGCAGATCAGACAGAGGACCAAAACATGACAAATGGAAAAGGAAGAAGTTGAAGAGTTAGAGGAAACAACTTTTGGTTCATGAAACGTTTTTTGATTAATCATTGTAATTGGTCCCTATACTGAAGCTGTCAATTGTAATTATTGTAAATCAGTTTTAGAAGCTGAAATGTTTCAATTCATCTATTGTAATCAGTTTCTAATTGAAGGAATTCATATTGTATAAATGTTAGAAGTTCCAAATGTATTAATGTTGGCAGAAGTTCAAGGGCACATTTTTGGTTGTTCAGAATTCAATTGTGGTTTTCTGGACCTGAATTGAGTACATATGCAGAAGCTTTTGAAGACTCTATGAAAAGATTCTAATGGTGGTGATATGAGTTTTGTCTTCTCTCCTTGTATGTATTTCCTGTGTTCTTTAATTGCATTTACACTGTGTTCTGTTTAAATTGGATAGTTTAAAAGCCCATAATTCATCTTGTGATGCTCTTGGATTAAGCAATTTAAATTGTTGTAAGTTCTTCATAACTAGTTCATAATTCATTGCATTAATGCTCTGATGTAGTTACTTGTTTTATTTTTCTTCCTACACTCTGAAAAATGCGATTTATAACTCATATTCATCGCCTCACTTAGCCTTTATCCTATGGAGAGTTCTACTAGCTAGTCAATGTTTTCATTCAATTTCAGAATTTTGACTCCATAGCCCTAAGTGTCCCTCCCCTTCCTTGCCATCAAATTTACAAAAACCTCCCAAAACAAAAAACCTAGCCATTGATTGACAAAGACACACCAAGTGACATGAGAGAGCCCTCTCTGAGATGAGTAGGCTAGTACCCAGATCTAAAGTTGGTTTGTATGTTACCTCTGTCATTTTTTTATTATCAACGGAACAAATTTACAGTGTGCTAACACAAGGAGTGCACAAGAGAACTCTATTTTGAGTTTAGAGAGAGAAGAGTGTCAACGAGAAGACACCATAGAGTTGTTGAACACTTTGTAATATCATCAAGGATTTCTTTGAGAAGAAGTCACCAAGAGGGCACATATATCCCTTTGATGAACAAAGAGACAGAGACCTCTGAGGTTCGAGCAGTTGAATATCATATGAAACAGAGTTGTTGAACACTTTGTAGGAGATCTCTGTAAGTGTGCATTGAGCAGATGCAAGAAATGCATCAGTGAACCCAAAGAATTATGGATTCAGGAGAATACCTGTGCAAGGAGTGCACTAGGCCAAGACATAGACAAGTGTTGAGAAAGTCTAAATATCCATACAAGAGAAAGGAGTGCACATAGGAGTGAATTTGTTCCAATTTTGAAAGCTCAAAAGAAGAGTGCAGAGTGTGCCAAGAGGGCACCAAAAATATTCTAATGAAGCAGAAGGGTCGAGACCCTTAGCAGACTGAGCAAGTTTGAAATCTCTAGAGGAATAGTGAAATTTTGTACAGTGAAGGTGTAAGTGTGTGCCAAGGCTGAGGTCAAATTAAGTTTCCAAAGCTCAGGAGGAGAAGTGAAGTCGAGACCCAAAGTAGCCGAGTTCGCAAGAGAAGGTTTGAAGGTCGCAACCTTTGGACACTTGAAAATTTTCCCAACTCGGGATAAGAAAAACCTTAGGAGGGAGGAGCTATAGTAGCCGTTGGATCATCTTCAAGGAGAGATATGGATTGTTTACTCCTACATCCAGAAATCAAAAGGAGCACGCAGAGGAGAAGAAATATCCCAACCATCGACTCTAAGCGCGGAGGACCGACATCCATTGAATCTAGGTAAGTGCATAGGATTTAAATATCATTAAGTGAACATGATAGAGGACTCACTGAAGTCCTGAAGTCACAAAGTGGATTGGGACTGTCCATCATCCAAGAGGAAAGGTGGTGACAGATATGAGACTCCGGAGCGGCAGTGCTCCAGGAGTTCTCATAAAAGCATAGTGTGAGATCATCGAAGATCCGAAGCCTAGAGTTGATCTTATCCATTGGTGCTGGGAAGGGATACGTGGAGTGAGATCTAAGACTCTGGAGGAAGTGCACTCTGGGAGCTTTCAGTTGAGGAGTGTGTAAAAATCTCGAAGCCCGAAGTAGTGGAGAAGATATCAGTCATCCGTTAGTCAGAGACACATGGCGGGAGATCCTGCATCCCAAAGGAGAGAGTGCAGATGGGTGAAGAACTCCTGAAGAGGCAAGAGACAAAGCAGATCTGAGCCATCTAAATCAAAGGGATAGGTGTCGTCAGTTCCTTCACTTCGGAGAAGGAAAACTTCAGATAAATTTGAGTGTGAGGTGCGCAAGGATTCCAGAAGGCTGGAGTCCCGAAGTCATCCTAGTCGTCCATTGGGAAGGGACGCATGGTAGAAGATCTTCCACTTCAGAGAAAAGTCACTCTGGGAGGAAAGCGAGCTAGGGGGAGAAAGAAATCCCGAAGGCCAAAGTTCGTTTGAGTCATTGGATAAGGAGGAACATGTATCATAGGATCCCTCACTTCGAAGATCATACAATCTGAAGGAAAGTGGAATTGGGTGGAGGAATAACTCCTGAAGACCGAAGTGTCGGATTCCATCCAAGACGTCCATCGAAATTGGACAAGTGTTAGCAGATCCTTCATTTCGGAGGATAGCCACTTCAAAGAAAGTGGGGTCGCCTGGATTGAAAAATTCTAAACGTCGAAGCGTCGGGATCAATCGTGACCGTTTAATCGAGGAGGAAGCGTGTCAGAAGATTTGACACTCCAGAAGAATTTCACTCTAGAGGTTTTCATGTTTGAAGAGTCTGGAACTCCTGAAGCGTGGATTCTTGAAGTAAACCAGAACCATTGATGTTCTATAGACATGTGGCATAAGATTGCATGGTCTAGAGACTTGGCACTCCAGATGACTTCAGGAGAAGCATTTCAGAATTCACCGAGGCACCGAAGCCCAAAATTTTTGTGGGCCATTGATCTGTACAGGAGAAGGGACCATCGATCCCTCTCATGGCAGTTGAACTTTGTGAATTCGGAGTTCAGCAGAATTGGCGAGTGGTGAAGTGAAAACTCCCACAGCCTGAAACTCCGAAACACCTTTCAAGGTTAGCCCCGGGTCACAGTCTGAGGTCATATGAAGGAAGGGGCCTAGCATAGAGATCTAGCACTTGTTATTCTAATTTATAAAAGGGAACAAGGGCTTAGCAGGATCTTGTGGGTTTCATAGAACCCGCGCCTTAGAAGAAAGAGGCATGTGTAAATTGATTTGGGGTCTAGAAGAGGCCTGAAGAGCTGATTCCACTTAGTATTTTGAACGATCATAGACCGGTTTGTTGCGCATCCCTGAGGAGAGAGGGGGGCCTCCATAAAGTGGTATCAGATCCTAGGAAAAGGTTATGTCTTATACCATCAAGTGGTATCAGAGATTTATTTTTCTTGCAGATAGCAAGCAAAGGAGAAAGGAGACAAAGGAGATAGTATGATACCATCAAGTGGTATCAGAGCTAAAATTCATTTGTGGACAACAGGTGAAGGGGGCGATAGAGTGTTGATGCTCTATAAAATATTTTTTGCAAGTGTGAAACAATCAGTAGACATTCAAGTGGAATGAGGACAAGAGAAAATGGATATTGAAGGCCATGGCAGAGGTTGAGAAGAAGGCTACCAATAGATTCATAAAGCAGAGATGGACAAAGAGCTCGAAGAGATAAGAAAATAAATGGAGAGGTTGACACTAAAGATGCAACAAGAAGAGCAAGTACACTGGACATATGAAGGGCCTTTGAAGAGAAGAGTGAAGTGGCCTATACATAATTTTTTGGCGAGAAGGAAACAACAAGTAGTGAAGAGGTGGATGATGGAAGTTGAATACCTCGGGGACAAAGAGGAGACAATTTTAATCTCTGAACTGAAAGTTGGGGAGAACCTCAGTAAGGAGGAAGTGAGATCAGTTGATATCATAAACTACCAAGAGGGTAGAGATGAATTTTCAAATTTCCAGGTGGGTAATGAGATGAGATCAGTGGAGGATCTCATGAACTGTCAGGAGGGAAGTGATGAAAATTCAGATTTCCAAGTGGGAAATGAGAGGAGATCATTTGAAGATCTCATAGACTGCCATAAGGGCATAAGTGAAATCCAAAAGTGTGAGGTGGGAAAGGGAGATAAAATGAGTCTGTCTGAGATTCTTAAGAACTCAGAGATAAGTTCGGATCAACAAGAGGTGTTAACCGAGGAGGATGAGAGGAGATTTCTAATCATTGGGGGAATCCAAATATTCTTACCAACTAGCCAAGCAGAGGCCAATGCACAAATTTCAAGTAAAAAGAAAACCAACAAAGACTGTCATAAAGGAGGAGAAGGAGAAAACTTTGGAATCTTCCCCAGCAGAAGAAGAAGAGCATTCAAAAAAATTGCTCATAATTTTCAGCCTGGAAGCCGAACAGGAGATGAATATAGAACTGGAACCTACAGTAGAAGAGGAAAAAGACATGATGGATTTTGTTGATCTGTGTGAAGAACTAGAGGACCTGGAAATAAGGGTAACTATGCAATGTAGGCACATCCAACAGGTCAAGTTGGAAACAATTGGAGGAGCATACCAGCCTGAGGAGCAGTTGGAAGAAGTTGGAGTTGTACCAACAACAAAACTGGCAGAAGTCAATCTGTCAGAGGATATAGGTGAGCAACAACTCAGTAAAGAACCTGCAGAATTGGAATCTGCAGTAGAGTGGAAAGTTAATGCCACATGAGAAAAAAACAACATGGGAGATCATGGGATCTTCCCTTTGACCAACAGGAGGAAGTGCAACAGGGAAGTCTGCATGAAAGGAGGAGCTAGCCAGTGGAAAAGATGGACAAAGAGATAGAGGAAATCATAGAGATAATGGTGAAGTCATCGGGATAGGAGACTGTCAGCAGGGAGAAGCTGAGCAGAAGAGAGCCTGCAACAACAACATAGAAACAACATATCAGAGGACTAGGAGGACAAATCTAAAGAGAAGTTTGGGATCCAAGTGGATTTCAACAATGGAGCAAGGGAGCTCATGAGCAAGAGTTCATGATTTTCCCAGCAGTGGTGTATGATGCAAAAGAATCCTTTACACCTCAACAACCCGCTAGCTATTCATCACATCAAAGCACATTCAAGGAAGGGAGAGGCACAACCCTCCCATTTTAAAATTTTAAATGTAATTAAATGTTGTAAGGATGATAGATCTGAGTTGACGCCTTTATACAGGATATAGTTGGAGTCTCCTTTAATGGCTAGCTGTAAGATGATCTAGATCTGATTCAGACTATATTTTCATTTAATGTAATAAGACTCAGTAGATAGGTGTTGTAATGGTGATTAGACATCTCTAAGTGTAGTTGGAGGGAAAGCTCCATGAGCCCCTCTTGTATAAATCATTGTGGTGTGTGCCCAACAGAGGCTGTTGAAAAGTTGATAGAAAATCATTGCAAGAAAAAGAGAGGAGAGGAGAGAGATGAGACTTTGCTGCAGTCTGAGCTCACACATATTCTAATTAACATTCATATTAATACAAAGAAGAGAAGTTTTTCCTGCATAAGATTTTGTGTGTGTTTTGAGTATGTTTATGAATGTCATCTGTGTGTTTATGAATACATGTTGTAGATGTACATGATAGATTTCATCTGCAGGGATAAGATAGAATTCATTATCTCTCTGGGAGTTTGTTAAGTCATTCTAGTTTCTTTAGGCTAAGTGAAAAAGTGCACGAAAGAGTATTGAGAACTCTGTGAGCCAACACAAGGAGTGCATATTTGAATTCTATTTTCAAATTTAGGGGAGATAACATGCTAGAAGGGCACACATGGATAGTCTTAGACTTAGAGAGGAGCCTCAAGGTTACTAAACACCTTGGAGGAGAAATTGTGTAGAGAAGGTGGAGAATACAAAGTTGTTGAATACTTTATATATATCTTCTAGGTGGGCATTGAGCGGGTGCAAGGAGTGCACAAGAGAACTCTGTTTTGAGTTAAGAGAGAGAAGAGTGTCAAGGAGAAGACATCAATTTTTTTTTGAACACTTTGTAAGCTCAGAAAGGATTTATTTGAGAAGAAGTCGCCAAGAGGGCACATATATCCCTTTGAGGAACAAAGGGACAGAGACCTCTAAGGTTTGAGCAGTTGAAGATCATATGAAACATAGTTTTTGAACACTCTGTAGGAGAGCTCTGGAAGTGTGCATTGAGATTTTGCAGGAAATGCATCAGTGAACCTGAAGAATTCTGGATTTAGGAGAAGACCTCTCCAAGGAGTGCACCAGTCCAACACTTAGAAAAGTGTTGAGAAAGTATGATGATTCAGACAAGTGCAAGGAGTGCACATAGGAGTGAACTTGTTCCAATTTCAAAATCTCAGAAGAAGAGCGCAAACTGTGCCAGGATGGCACCAAAAATATTCTAAGGAAGCAGAAGGGTCGAGGCCCTTAGGAGACTGAGAAAGTTCGAAAGCTTAGGAGGAATAGTGTAAGTTCGTAGAGTGAAGGCGTAAGTGTGCATCAGGGCCGAGGTCAAATTATGTTACCAAAGCTTAGGAGGAGAAGTGAAGTTGAGACCCAAATTAGTCGGGTTCGCAAGAGAAGGTTCGAAGGCTATAGCCTTTGGACACTTGAAATTTTTCCCAATTCGGGAGAAGAAAAATCTTAGGAGGGAGGAGATACAATAGTCATTGGATCAGATGAAAGGAAATATCTAGATCATTGAATCCTACATCCATACATCAAAAGGAGGGAACATAGGAGAATATAGATCCCAACCATCGGATCCGAGTGTGGAGGACTGACATCCGTCAGATCCAGGTAAGTGCATGATCTTTAAATATCTTTAAGTGCACAGTAGAGTGGACTCGCAGAAGTCCCAAAGTGGATCAGGACCATCCATCATCCAGGAGGATAGGTGGAAATAGATCTGAGACTCCAGAGTGGAAGTGCTCTGGGAGTTCTCAGACAAGCATAGTGAAAGATCGCTAAAGCTCCGAATCCCAGAGATGATCCTAGCCTTTGATGTTGAGAAGGGACACGTGGAGCGAGATATGAGACTCTGGAGGAAGTGAAATTTAGGATATTTCATTTGAGGAGTGTGTAAAACTCCTGAATCCCGAAGTAGCAGAGAAGATCTCAATTTTCCATCATTTAGAGACACATGGTGGGAGATCCTACATGCCAGAGGAACGAGTGCATATGGGTGAAGAGCTCCCAAAGATCCGAGAGCCAAAGTAGATCTGAGTCGTCCAAGCCTAAGGGACAAGTGTCGTCAGATCCTGCACTCTCGATCATGATCACTTCATACAAATTGGAGTGTGAAGTGTGCAACGATTCCTGAAGGTTGGAGTCCCGAGGTCATCCCAGTCATCCATTGGGAAGTGACGCATGGCATAAGATCTGCCACTTCAGAGAAAAGTCACTCAGAGAGGAAATCAAGATGGGGGGAGTAAGAACTGTCGAAGGCTGAAGGCTGGAGTTTGTTTGAGCTGTCAGATAAGGAGGGACAGGTGTCAGAGGATCCCTCACTTCGGAGGTCATATAATCCATAGGAAATTTTAGTTGGGTGGAGGAAGAACTCCCAAAGACCGGAGCGTCGGAGTCCATCCAAGCCATCCATTAGAATTGGACAAGTGTTAACATATCCTTTATTTCATAGGATATCCACTTCGGAGAAGGTGGGGTCCCATGGATTGATAACTTCTGAACGTTGAAGCACCAGGGTCAATCATGATCATTGAATCAAGGAGGACGCGTGTCAGAAGATTCGACACTCTAGAAGAATTTAACTCCGGAGGTTTGCGTGTGTGAAGACTCTAGAACTCCTGAAGCAAGAAGTCTTGAATTAAACTAGAACCATTGATGTTCTATAGATGCGTGGTGTAATATCACGTGTTCTAGAGACTTGACACTCTGAATGACTTGAGGAGAAGTGTTTTGAAATTCATCGAGGCATTGGAGCTCAAAATTGTTGTGGGGCATTGATCTATGCAAGGAGCAGGGACCGTCGATCCCTCTCACGACAGTTAAACTTCGTGAATTCGGAGTTCGACGAAATTGGTGAGTGGTGAAGTGAAAATGCCCAGAGCCCGAAGCTCCAAAACACCTTTCGAGGTTATCCCCGGGTTACAACCTGAGGTCATATGAAGGAAGGGGCCTAGATTTGAGATATAGCGCTTGTTATTATAATTTCTAAAAGGGAACAACGACTTAGAAGGATCCCACGGGTTTCATAGAACTTATGCCTTAGGAAGAAAGGGTCTTGTGTAAATTGATTTGGTGTCTAGAAGAGGCCTGAAGAGATGATTCGTCTCATTATTTTGAATGATCCTCGACCGAGAGGTTGCAAAGCCCCGAGGAGAGAGGGGAGCCTACATAAAATTTCACCGAGTACAATTCAAGCATAAGGCACAAATAAATCTACTCCAATATACTCTTTAAAAGTGGATTGAATAAGATTTAGAGGATGGTGTCCAAATAAAGAATTTTTTTATTGTAATTAATAAATACTTGGAAACCAAGATTGGAATATTGAAAATTGTTTTTCTCTCGTGCCTAGTTATGTGAAGAATCTCTATAAATAATAGAGTCATTCACCTAGGTATGCGTAACCCATGATGCCCATAGTGTGAGAGAGTTGAAATATTGCGGTAGTTCTTTTGTTTCTTCCTTCTAGATAGGACCACATGGGCCTAGGTTGAGTCCCTTTCCTAACAATCCCTACTATGACTAACATATCCTCTTCAACGATTACCCCCAATGGGATGTATGGTTCAACAAGTTCAGACTTTGATTGCTTTGGAAGCTTAACCTACTTTGTTGTTGGCTTCCTTGGTGGCACATAATGCTTAAGAAAGTTTATCAGGTTTGGCCCTCATGCTGATGCTCCTAAAGTTTCCTTGAGTAGAGGTATCGATGTCGTCCTAGTGCATTGTTTCTTCTTTTGTGATGAAGCTTCTCCTTTCTTCGGTTGCACCATTTTTCTCTACAACTAATTCATGTCTTCAAATTTCTTGCTCGACTCTGTTAAATTCACTTAGCTTGTTCTATCTCTCTAAAATGCTTGAACAACAATAATCTTTCCTTGTCGACCCTTCATCTTCTTTTATAACCTATCGCCAGCTATTTCTATTATTATTCGCACCCAAATTTGCAGTCTAATCCACTTACATTCTCCTTCAAGTCTTTCCCTCACTCTTCATTAACTTTATATCCTCTAGTGGATTATACACTAAATTTTATATCATGTCAAAATCCTCTTTCCATTTTTAATTTATGATTACACAAATCCACTATCTCATCATTATGTTTACTCTTAAATTTTTGTCCCATCTGTTATCACCATAAAATTTATGTGGGCGACATAGTTTTCAAGACTTAGTGGGGTGGTAAATTGAGGTGGAGGCATGACAAACTAGAGGACAGGGCAAAGTCTAGCAGGAGGAAAATAAATCTAATGGTATCACGGATTTGATGGGACTCGATGAGTCGTAGATCGTGGGAGCTACATATCAATGGTCAGGGATCGTTTCAGGGGGAGGACTTGCACGAAGGATAATTCCATAAAGCGGGATGAAAAGAAAATTGTGGTTTCAACTCAGGACCACATGGCGACACTGGGTTCATTTTGAGGTGATAAGCAGGGTGCCCCAAACCACTCTCCCTCATCCCTGAAATCAGGAAAGTATATAAAGGGGGCACTTGCCGTTATTTTATTATTTCTCAAATACTGGAATGTTGAAAGTTGGCGCGACCACTCCATTCAAACTGAATCTCAACAGTACGCCAAGCTCAATCTTTTTTCGCTCATTTACAAGTATTTTTCATCGCCATTGTGGACCCTATCATTATGTTAGTAGAAGAGAAAGACCCCATGTCAAAGGAAGAATCCCTAATTGACAAAACTTCAGATGTGTTCGACACTGAAATCACCATTTTTCCCATCTCTGTGTCCAGAGATAATCTATCTGATAATGTAGGGAAACATATACCCTTCCTTGAAGCAGTCCACTCCACCATAGTCCCTTACATTGTCGAGGTCGCATTCCCTTTCCTTGAATTCATAGGTTGGTGTGCAGAGCAATATTCACAAGAAGATAGAGTTGTAAATAAATAGGGGTCTGAGGTCCTGTGTAGAGTAGAGAGTCTGTCAATTCAAAGCACCCTCAGAATACCAGAGTTCTCCTCCATAGTGTCTGAACCATTTGAAGAAGAAAAGATAATCATGGTTTACAGGGAATGTCCCTCAGAAGTCAAAGACCTATTTTTGCAAAAAATTGTCAAACCAGAGCATATTTCTAAAAGCATGTCCCCGCTAATGAGTGTAAATATCATGGTTATTAACTTCCAATGGGTCTGTTCCATATTGAGTCAGATTTTAGGTCTAGATAATGAAAAGTATGTGGTCGAGGTCATGTTAGGTTTTCTTTTGGAGTTTTTCCAGTTAGAGTCCAGTTAGTCAATTTGGATCAGCTTCAATAAATTCATAGCTGATAATATCCACAAGAAGCTAGCGAATTTTCAGGCACTAAGACATTTTAGGTATTACACATACTTACTGAATATTTTCCTGGAGACAAACAAGAGAGAGTTCCCTGAAACAACATGTTGGTGCAATTATTTGCATAATATATTACCAAACATAAATTATCAACCGAGATTTGTAATCAGTAGAGTTGATGCACTATATGCATCGATAACATATAGGTTCCTATGTCTATTTAGTATAGATTAGATAAGAAAACCATTTAGAAACCAACACACTTTTAAAAATAACAATCTTCACATAATTCGAAAGTTGGAAAGAAACACTCATAAACAAACAAAACCTCTTGCTTAGGTGATGGACATGTTCATTGATGGCTCATGAAAAGAAAATATGAACTTTGATGCTATCTCCTAAAACAATTAAACTAACATGTGGGATGCTCCATTAAATCTCATGTATGGTGAAATATGGAGATCCAACTGTTCCTGCATTGGCACACTTTGCAACAAATTCGAATAGTGAAATCAAACAAAATAACATGAAATCGAAATAACAAATACATGAAATGAAAATCTACACTAACAATTTACAATAAGCTTACCAAGCTGGATCGGTGGCCCTTGTCGATGCCAACATGGAAGCTCTTAGATCAACAGATGATAACTTCTAAGAGAGACAAAATCACTGAATCCAAACTTGCATTAATCTTCAACAGCTAGGTTTACAAAAGGAGTCTCTTCATGAATCCAATCTACATCATAACAATTCTCCTGAAGAACCTATCTCATAACAATTCCCTTAATCTACATAATAATGAATCCTCTTTTCAATCTACATAATAATGATTCTCATCCTCCTCATGAAGAGAAGGCACTCTCTTTTATACATGAGATCTTTGAAAAGGAGATAAACATCTCATAATTACA
>ML809131.1:68370-85105 GCA_009831015.1 Picea engelmannii | reverse complement strand
AATCCCTTCAAATCCTCACACATATCTCTCATATATCTTGGATAAGATATGACAACCAAATCTCCATGATCTTCTCCTTGGATTAGTATTGAATTATCTCCTCACATCTTGAAATGGTGGAGGAAGTATTCGAGAAGTCTTTTAAATTAATCCTTCACATATTCCTACACATGATAAAGCTCACACATTTTTGAGATATATGAAAGCATGTCAATTTTCTAATATTTAATCACAAATTTCCTTTTAATACTAAAATAAATGATTTGGAAAATAATAAGGTTTAACCCATATTTAATTATGAAAATGGTATCATGAAAGGTTAATGGGATGATGAAATGTGAAGAATGATGAAGGGAAAGGTGGATGAAAATACGACATTTCTGAGTTCCAACATACCCCCCAACTGAACTTGTTGCATATCCTCATGCAACCATGCATGGGTCTTCTCAAGAAATTTTTGCATCTGAACTTTGGCTTTGAGTGACGATAATGAATACTTCCAGGATGGAATTTATACGAGTAACAACTAACATTTTCTTATGGTTGGTTTTTGTGTGACAACCATGAATATAGAGAATGTTGGTTCTTGTGTACACAACATTCATTTCATTATTTGTTCTCTTGTTGTTATGATAATAAAATGTTGGTTCTTGTGTAAGCAACATCCATTTCGTTATTTGTTCTATCGCTGTTATGATAATAATTTACCCATTTTCTTGCTGGAATAAGAATACATCACTGAGTATAAGAAATCCCCTTTTTACATATTTGTGAATCATGCCAATATGTAAATCAATGCTTATGAAGCAAAGTGCAACAAATTATCGTTGGAAGAAAAAAATGTTGGTAAATGGTAAATGAGACAAAAAATGGAATGGTGGTGGAAAAATGGAGTGATGATAGCAAATATAGTCCCTCCCTCCCCCACCCCCCCAATTGAATTGGTTGCATGTCCTCATGCAATGTGGCATGAGTCATAGAAGTGAAAATGAAAGGGAGCATGGTGAAGATTTTTTCCAAATTCATTCACTCTAGCATGTAAGGAATTGCATGATTAAAAAGTAGAAAACAACATACCTCCACTTACCCAAAATGTTGATGAACTATGCAATAAGAATATGGTTGATGCGGCTACTGGAGCATGGAAAATGTCACTGCTACATGATCATGTGAAAGGTGATTTTTGTTGTAGCTGCGACTGTTGTCACTGCTGGATCAGAGAATGTGAAGTGGAGGAATATGAACTGCTGCTGATGAATCATGGAAAAGAGAAAGTATGAAAGTTGAAATGTAGTAATCTCATATAGCTGAAGTCATGTTGCTATAACTGCCGAGGATTCATGGAAAAGTGTATAGTCTTCACCTGTTGCGAAACTCGATGGTATAATGCTAGTCATGCGAATGAATGTGTCGATGTTGAGCATGAAGAGAAGTCATTGGATTATCGACCATTGATGAATGTCGTTAACCAATGCGAGGCAAACTCACCATTGATGTCAATGAGTGCCAAGGTACCCGAGTACATCTTGCGAAGTGTGAATGAATGAGCTGATGTCAAGCCAATTGCAAGATTTGACGATCAAGGGACATTGATGTATTCCCATGATTGTCAGCCAGAGAAATTGCCATTAAGGCATGCAAGCCTCCAGGTACTCAAAAGGAACTCTAGTCTATATCCCAGATAAGGTGTTGAGGTCGATGGGGCAAGAATTGTTGAAAGGTGGTCCCTAAGGAATCCCACATCAGTCAACATGAGTTCTGATAAAAATATTGGTAGGACTATAGGAAAGATCTCAGTAGCAACAGTGTTTATAGCAAGGTAATGTAGTCATGGAAAAGGGAGCTGGATAGTTTTATTGACAAGGCAAAATGAATTGAAAAAGATAAAGAGATGTATGCGACTTAGAAAGATAGGCGCGTGCGAAGTCATGAAGGATAAGGCGATGGAAAGTGGATTCCCCCATGGATGACGAATAAGCTTGGAAGGAGAAAGGTAAACGATCATGTCATGACGTAATGTCTTTATGAAAGATGGTGGTGTAGCGACAAACGTCATGACATGTGCAATGAAAAGTTTAGCTCCTTCAAGATTTTAATAACGCATGCTTTTTTGAAAAGTTTTGCGATTCTTGAGAATCACTTCGGCATGAGATTAGATCATCTTTGTACCTGTAAAATCTTAGTACTAATCCTGCATGAAAATTGTGAGAGCTTCGAAAAAATATGAAATGTAGGAATGAATGCGAGCAAATCAAATTCAAAAACAAAGTACATTTTACCTGTTTCCCTTCGCGCGAAAGTTTCGTCGTCTATTGTTGTTAAAGTGACTCAAGAAAAACAATTAGCATTTAAGCATAGAAGCATGTGTTGCCATTGTTTTCAGGAATTTGTTGAAAATTCCATTTGCGATATGGCAGTTTTATAATTTTTATGTATTTTGTGATGTTTTGATTTTTCTAATTTTGATTTTTATAATGTTTTTCTTTGTTTTTGTGGTTTTATAATTTCTATTGTTTTTGAGGTTTAGTAAGTGTATTTATTCCTACAAAAACAAACTAGAAGATTTTTGTTCAAATGGCAATGGGAAAATCACTAAAGAATACAAAACCGAAGTTACAAGTTTCAATCACCAGATATAAGCCTCCATTTTCTTCATATGCAAACAATTTTCAATCTCTGTGCGAAAATGTAAATGAGAAAAGTAGGGTTCAGAAATAGTTGCCAATGGGAAAATGAATCTTGTTCTACAAATTGATAGTCATTTTTCTGCATAGCATGAGAAACCTACCATATTCTCCTTCTTGATAATGATCACTTGGCAACTAACAGAAGTGTTAGAACTATTCCCTGCACGAAGAAATGCTATAGCAAAATCCTTCATTCACACGAGAATAATAATCTGTGCATCAAAACCATAAATGATATATATAAATCTTAATCAGGTGATGAATGGACAATAAATATTATGTTTTACATCAATTTAAGGCTATGCAAGTTTGTCTGTGAAGGATGCTGATGTTTTGAATAGATCTTCTAGTCCCACTGCTAGATTATTCTTAGCTGCCACCGAATCTTGCATTACCTTTTTATTTTGGCTTTATTACTTCAGAGGATTGAAATGATTCCCATTATCAAATTGATATTAGAATCTAACTCCAAGATAGCTTAGATATAAGCTTCAGGTGGACATTAGTAAGTGACTCATGAGATAATTTTGATGGCAAATTCCCCTTTTCATTATTCAAAATTCAGGGGTTGAACCAAGTCTATCTTAAGAGTTGGTCGCCTTTGCTGGGTTAAGTCTGTCTTTTCAAATATGAGAAGTCGATCCTTATGTTGAAGCTGCTGGCCCAACACCAGATGGCACGGTCTATTGTTGATGTTGTGTATATGGAGGAGATGGGTGTAACGTTGCTGCGTGGGAGAAGAGCGTGGAAAAGATGGCTACCAGAAGAGCTGTGCGTGTATTTTGCAGTGTGCATGGGGTTTGTAAGAGAAGATCCATATGCGGAGTTTGAAAGAGAAGAGTGTTTGTAGCGGAGAGAAGCTACGTGGGTAAGCAATGCATAGTCATGGAGAGAAGCTGTGTGGGGCATGCATAGACAAAAGGAGCGGTGGACCTGGTGTAATTCTTTGCTGCTACGTGTCGAATCAAGCAATTGAAGAAAAAATTCTCTCTCCACAATAGAGACAACGTAGAATATAGAATGCTACCACACGTTGAGACTAATTCAAGATTCCATCCACACCTGGATGTAACAAACAGACTTCCCAATATTATGGCCTCACACATTGCATCTCATGACTCTCAAAACCTCATAGTAATAACGATTTTGTCTGATGGTGGATTCTCTTACATCGAGGAAGGAGGACTCATCAACCAAATCTCTAAGAAATGAAATGATAATATCTCCGGACGTTAATGCAACAGGTGTGTGATCATATCATGGCCAATTTTCCCGAGATACATATACTAACATAGGTAAACGAATATCCATGTTAGTAAAGTCAATGATTTTAGCATCCCCATAGGCTGGGCTCACAGTTAGTATATCTTAACAACACCTGTATAATTCCGGCATTATCTTCTCTTGCTAATAAATCACCATTCCCAAAAAATCCATTCATGGATTTTGAATGCTAATATTTGGTTGATGGATAGGGGATGGACCGGAGATGGAGAGTATTACGCCCTAAAGTCTCGCTGGAATACTGAATGCAGGTGAAGGAGAGTAGGAATTGAAACTTGATGATACACCTGCTTTACAGTCATTTACCTTATGCTAACAGTACTGGTTCGGAATCACTTACGTCGTTTGGTAGAGCTCCTAAGAAAAACCTTTGATTCAGGTCAGACTGACGAGGATCTGTGTCGAATGAGGGGAATTAGATTATTTCCTTATGGCTGAACACTTTGATTCTCCCTCACGGGTAGCCTACAGTTCTTGCGGCTATACAACTCATAGTTTTGGCCATTTAGAGATTGTCCCCTTAATATTCCAGCATCGTGTGATCACTTTTTAGCTCTTGACAGATTTTTTTCTGCAGGAAGTTAAAGTTCTAATAAAATATGTACTATTTTATTATGGAGAGAAGCGTTCCAACAAATATCCCAAGAAGCTAAAAATGCAGCGGTTTCTATATCCCAAAACTTTTCAACATACAATTATACACTTGTAGATTGTAGCATGATTGTTGGTAGCATGGATCGACATTGATGTTTAATGGAAATGGTGGGAGTGGTGTCATCGAAAGGAGTCATATTTATCAAGGGAGATGTCAGTGTATTATAAGCAACTCATCGTCCACTATCTTTTCCCACAAACTAGATCGAGCCATCTTGAAAGAAAGGCACCAGTATCAATTAAACGAATAGTTTCCACAACACCGAGCATAGTGAAAGTGACATCATTCTCATATCTATTGAATCATATAATTTCGAGCTCAGTATTGAATGTTGAATGGCGGTTGGGTAAACCAACAAATTTTAGAACTGGCTGAATGAGAAAAATAAACTGCAGACTTGCAGTGCATGCGTGCATATGTAAATCTCATCTTTTGGCATTTGCATGTTTATCAATCTCACTGCTTTGAACTGCTCCCGCATGATCGTCTTCTTCTTTGTTGAGGAACAAGGCACCATAGCATCAGTGTTTGTTGGATATTTTCAACATAATGCATGAGGGAAGAATCCTTGTTATTATATATTTTTTTAAGTTGAAAGGATGAGTGTAAAAATATTTTTTTTTTTAAGTTAGTTCATATATATATATATATAAATTTATTTGCATGTTAAGAATTTTTAAATCTCCTAATGCAAATGAAATTTTATTTATGCGGTTTGTTTGCCTTTTTTTTTTTTTTTTAAAGAAAACAAATTAAAGAGAATGTATTTATTAGCAAATGGAGACAACTGAATTGCAAATTAAATATGAAATTGTTTAAGCATATTTGCAAATCATCAATTTATTCATTCCCAAAAATAATTTTAGTCATCCTACTTTCTGATCCTCACGAAGCGCGGAGGAGAGCATACTTATTGAAAACTAACCAACCTACTCTCCTCTACTCTAATTGGAAATTAGAAATCAGTTACGTGTAATCAAACTTCTAGTGTAACCATACACGCAATAGTAATAAGAACATATCCTCTTTCAATTTCATAAATGACAATCGAAAATAAATGTGCGAAATTAATTGTTGAAACTGTAAATCAAAATAAAAAGAAAAACTAAATGGATCTAACGTGGTACCTTCTTGAAACCATCATTCGATGATGCTTTCATAGGCATAGTTTTCACTCCTCAGATATTGTCGCAATTCCTCGTTATCCTCCTCGATCTCCTGCTCGCATAATTGTTCGTCATCAGATGTGCAGAGTTCTTCATATGTTGATTCATCGTTTGTTGTTGGAGGAGTAATTAAGCCCTCTACTGCTGTCAAGATCTCCTCTTTGTGAGAAGAGGAGATCCCAACTTTTGCAAGGATCTGAGTGAGCTATTCCAAGCTTACACTCATGGTTAAACCATATTGAAAAATGATATTGATTTATCATCAAAGATTTGAATTTTGAACTAAGAAATGAAAATGATTTGTAAATATAAAACACGCAACTTGAACTCCTTGCGTTACTAGGACCCTGCTGTCACCAGGTTATCGGTTCGCACAAGTTAGATTATCAAAAATAAAAGCTAAATTTGCATAAATGAAAACACACTTTTGCATAAAAGGAAGAGGATGACCTAACTTTGGAGCAACCCCACTAAAGTGGATGTGCAGGTTCTTACCTCTCATCTTACCATCTTCTCTCCACCCTTAGGTCGTCCATAAAACCAATCATTAAACAAATCTAATTCAAAATGCTACCTATTACCGTTTACAACTCCCTGACAATGACACCAAAATGTTGGTGCAATTATTTGCATAATATATTACCAAACATAAATTATCAACCAGGATTCATAATCAGTAGAGTTGATGCACTATATGCGCCGATAACAGATAGGTTCCTATGTCTGTTTAGTATAGATTAGATAAGAAAACCATTTAGAAACCAACACACTTTTAAAAATAATAATTTTCACATAATTCGAAAGTTGGAAAGAAATACTCATAAACAAACAGAAGCTCTTGCTGAGGTGATGGACATGTTCATTGATGGCTCATGAAAAGAAAAGATGAACTTTGATTCTATCTCCTGAAACAATTAAACTAACATGTGGGATGCTCCATTAAAGCTCATGTATGGTGAAACACGAAGATCCAACTGTTCCTGCATTAGCACACTTCGCAACAAATTTGAATAGTGAAATCAAACAAAATAACATGAAATCGAAATAACAAATACATGAAATGAAAATCTACACTAACAATTTACAATAAACTTACCAAGCTGGATCGGTGGCCCTTGCCGATGCCAACATGGAAGCTCTTAGATCAACAGATGATAACTTCTAAGAGAGACAAAATCACTGAATCCAAACTTGCATTAATTTTCAACGGGTAGGTTTACAAAATGAGTCTCTTCATGAATCCAATCGACATCATAACAACTCTCCTCAAGAACCTATCTCATAAAAATTCCCTTAATCTACATAATAATGAATCCTCTTTTCAATCTACATAATAATGATTCTCATCCTCCTCATGAAGAGAAGGCACTCTCTTTTATACATGAGATCTTTGAAAAGGAGATAAACATCTCATAATTACAAATCCACTTTTCTCTCAACCCATTTCCCTTTATTAAAAAATACAATCCCTTCAAATCCTCACACATATCTCTCATATATCTTGGATAAGATATGACAACCAAATCTCCATGATCTTCTCCTTGTATTAGTATTGAATTATCTCACATCTTGAAATGGTGGAGGAAGTATTCGAGAAGTCTTTTGAATTAATCCTTCACATATTCCTACACATAATAAAGCTCACACATTTTTGAGATATATGAAAACATGTCAATTTTCTAATATTTAATCACAAATTGCCTTTTAATACTAAAATAAATGATTTGGAAAATAATAAGGTTTAACCCATATTTAATTATGAAAATGGTATCATGAAAGGTTAATGGGACGGTGAAATGTGAAGAATGAGGAAGAGAAAGGTGGATGAAAATACGACATTTCTGAGTCCCAACACAACATTCATATTAGCTGAATCTAAAACAATCACAATGCTCATTTTTATCAACAAGGTCTTGTCCAGGGTTTACAACCTGATTTTCAACACTAGTATGCCAAGAGTCCTAGGAGACATGAGGAGTTATTTACAACCAAATCCAGAAAATAGAGTGGGGGACTAGGTGTTGTTCATACATTCAACAGTGATATGGGTTTCTGGTTTTCATGAATCCCCCTATATTTTTCCTATTTTTTTGGCACCCAGAGTCTTTTCCCTAGATTTAATCAGGCAAATAATCATATCAGAGACAAAGCACTTCCTAAAACTACACAAGGCATTCAACCTCAAATTCCCTTTCATCATTGGACCCTTCATTGTCAAGACACGATCATGCTTATCTCAGGTCAAATAAAAGCTCAAGGAGTTTGGATTTGCACATCTACAGGGAAGAAGATATGATCCACATCATATCATATCCAAGAGAAGACTGATGAACAAACAACCCCCCTATGAGCATGAACATGTTGAAGGTTTTGACAAATTGGAAAATCTAGATGTTTGTGCTGATATGGAAGAAATATTGCAACCAAATCAAACAAAGCAAGTGGAGGCAACCATACAACAGACTCAAATAAAACAAACTCTTCAGAAGTTGATAGCTAAAGTCCCCAAGGTAAGTTTTTATAGCAAAAGAAGCAGCTCAGAGGCCCTGGGCACCAACAATCAGTAGACTGCCCCTAAAAAGATGAAGATCACACAATCCCCATAGATAATGGATCCAGAGGAGGAAGAGCCTAAAGAACAATTAAACATGGATATGGTGGAGAGTGGCACCAACAATGTAGAACTTGGGAAAGAAATCAAGCTCCAAAGTGAAGGCAGCTCAAGGAATTTCAGCAGCAAAAAGCACATCTTTGATAATGCATCTGGAGAAGCCAATCAATCTAAAGAAGAATTGGCAAAGAAATATGCTGAGAAAGGAAACTTGGCTATGAGTGAAATGAGGGAGTTAATCCCTAAAGGAGAAAATATATCTCAACATAAGTCTTATATGTTCACAGTGAGAGATGTAGAGAAGAAGACATTCATTATAGCAGTTGTAGATGAGGATAAAGTATCTGAGATCAAGATAAAATATGAAAACATCAGTGTTCCAGACAAAGTGAAATTCCACATGAATACCTGATCCAGATTTTATGAGAAGAACAAAATGACTACAAATTATTACCAGATGCTTAACATAGAATAACAGAGATTCAGTAAAACTGGTTTTCTATTCAATAAGGAAATAAGATGAAACTGCAAAATGCAGCGGAAAACAAGCTTGCTGGAATGGTGGCGGCTTATCTCTGAGAAGAGATGTGACGGTTGTGCTCATTCACAAGAAGATGATTACAATGAGGCTCTCAAGGCATTTTTACAATAAACAGGAGTTTCAAAAACCCTAAACATCCAAAAACCTAACCCTAGGAGATGAAGCGCCAAAAGTCACGTGGGCTCTGTTTGGGTAAGTCAATACATCAACTTCCTGGGGTCATAACTTTTGCATACGATATCCGTTTTAGGCGTATGATAGCCCATTGGAAAGATCTATCTGAGGACTACATCAGTTGCACAAAATTTCATGATGAAATTTTGCAACCGCAACATACCCTAAAAAATTTCGTACCCCAAAAAATGTCGTTTAGGGCCTCAAAACGGCTCCAGAAGTTCAGGACCCGAAAAACTACTAAAAATAGTAAATTATCAAAATTGCTAGAAAGATGTTTTGAACTAGCTGGAAAAGATGGGTGGCCACCGATATCCACCTGGATCAATCCTCCATCCTTAAGAATCAATGGTCTCCATTGCGTTGAGTTCCCCCATCAAATGAGGAAATTTCTACTAAATTTGGCCTCGAGTGAGCCACTTGCCTTGGTGCAGGAGCTGCCCTGCTTTGACGACTCGATAAAGTTGGATCCTTTGTTGTCGATTGACCTTGATCTGTGTGTCCACAATCTGATCATTGGATGCCTATTGTATGCAGTCAGGGTTGAGCTCTATTGGTGTCATTTTTTCTGCTACGTCTGAGGTGTCCAATAATGGTGGGAAATAAGGCCGAAGGAGGTCCACGTTGAACACTGGGTGCAGGCCAAGGAAAGGAGGAATGTTGAGTGCAAAATCATTATCCCCCATAGCCTTGGTGATGGTGTATGGCCCAGATCGGAGTGGGTGAAGCTTCCAATGGGGTCCTGTAAGGCGTTCTTTCTACAAGTGCAACCAAACTTTGTCTCCCACATGAAACTTATGTGGAACCCGATGTTGATCATGGCGTTGCTTGTACTTGTCATTAGACTTCTGTAGGATATCATGAACCTGTTGGTAGATGTGCTGGATCCTCTCAATGACTTTGGTTTCTTTTTCATCCTCAGTTGGAGCAGGAGAGGAGTCGGTCGAGGTGATCGCAAGGGGAACTGCAACATCTATGGGACCCAATGGTTGGAATCCCAACCCCACCTGAAAGGGGCTGTGGCTAGTTGAGCTATGTAGGGCTTAGCTGTAGCTATGCTAGACATAGGGAAGACTCTCATCCCATGTGTGAGGGTGATTTGAATTATACATGCGCAGGATATGCACGATCATTCGATTTACGACCTCAGTTTGACCATCTGTCTGGGGGTGGAAGGCCATGGATTTGGCGAGCTTGGTGTCTAGCAATGACCAAAGGCTCGACTAGAACGTGCTGAGAAATCGACTATCCCGATCTGAGATAATGGTTTGTGGGATTCCAAAATGTACCCAGACTCGTTCAAAGAAGAGGTTGGCAATGGCTTCTGCTGTGATTCTTTTCTTGCAAGCAAACATAATCGCCATCTTAGAAAATCGATGGACAACCACAAAAACACAATCATTTATCCACTTGGTGGATGGGAGGTCCGACATGTAGTCCATTGATATGGATTCCCATGGTCTATCAAGAGTAGGAAGAAGGGTGTACAGGCCCTGTTTCTTAGTGGTTGGTTTGGCAATAGCGCAAGCAGTGCAAGACTTGATATACTTGCTGACCTCCTGTCGAAGTTTCGGCCAGTAGAAATGTTTTTGTAGCATCGCCACTGTATTTTCGACGCTGAAGTGTCCTGCCACCCGACTATAGTGGGATTCATAGATCATCTTTTCTCGCTCATTGAGGGAACACATATATGGCCCAGACGACACAACAACCCATCCTGAAGATGGAAATTATCAACAACTACCTTTGCACCCAACATTTGGTAGGTGGTGGTGAAGTCTGGGTCTGTCTCATAGAGTTGGGGGCATCTAGAGGTCTCATGGCCGCAGGATTCTAGCACTGTGGTGAGTGTCACAACTGGTGGTCTACTAAGGCAATCAGTGACACGGTTGGTGCTTCCTGTTTTATACTTGATGTTGAGGTGGAATTGCTGCAAGTATGTGGACCACTTTTGATGGTGGTCATTCTGCAATTTTCCTTGTGTCTGCATGAACTGCAGTGGCTTATGATCAGTGTGGATGACTGTCTCCCTCCCAAGAATGTAATGTCTCCACTGGCGACATGCTTTCACAATGGAGTACATTTCTTTGTCATAAGTAGGGTACTTACGGACAACATCTGATAGTGTCGCACTATGATAGGCCATGGGGTGGCCATGCTGTGTGAGAATGACACCCACAGCATAGTCTGAAGCGTCAATCTCAATCTCAAAGGGCTACTGCAAGTCTGGTAGTGAAAGTAATGGGGTTGAGCACAAGCACTGCTTCAAATCATCGAACGCTTGTTGTTGGGGCTGGCCCCATGCAAATTTCTCCTTACCACCACCCCTGGTTATTTGGCTGAGGGCCCATCAAATATGGGAGAATCCCAACACAAACCTGCAGTAGAAATTAGCAAGGCCCAAGAAGCTCCAAAGCTTAGTGAGTGTGGTTGGGGCTGGCCAGTCACGGATGACTTGGATCTTGGCTGGATCCACATGTACGCCATGTTGATCAATGATGTATCCTAGGTAATGGACCCTGTCCATGCCGAAGGAGCATTTTTCAAAGTTGGCATATAGTTTGTGTTGCCGGAAGGTGTGCAGAACCTATTGAATATGATGCAAGTGTTCGGCCCAAGTCTTGCTTTAAATGAGAATGTCATCAAGATACACCACTACAAAAGTATTGGTGAATGGTCACAGGATATCATCCATCATCATCATGAAAGTGGCTGGTGTGTTTGTCATACCAAAGGGCATGACCAACCATTCAAAAAGGCCTTCCTTTGACTTAAAGGTAGTCTTCCATACATCTATTTGTTCTATTGGGACCTGGTGGTAGCCAGACTTCAGATCAATCTTACTGAAGTATTTTCCCCCCATGAGTTGATCAAGGAGGTCGTTGATTCAAGGAATCAGGTACCGGTTTCTGACTGTGATTTTATTCAGAGTTCGATAATCGATGCAAAGTCGCCAGGTTCCATCTTTCTTTTGTACTAGCATGATTGGGCTCCCGCAAGGTGATGAGATAGGACGGATGTGCCCCTTGTGGAGCAATTCTTGGATCTATCACTTGATCTCCTCATTCTCTAACAGAGAGAAACGATAGACTGGCCCATTAGGCAGCGGTGCGTCAGGGGTCAGATCGATGGGGTGCTTGACCTGGCAGTGCAGAGGTACTCAGGTAGGCGAGGAGAAGATATCTGAGTATTCTTCCATGACCTTATCTACTTGCTTCTGCTGTGTGGAGAGGTCGGCCGCAAAGACTCTGGATGTGGCTATGATTTTTCTCTCATTCTGAGAGCGGATCACGAAGAAGACAAACTTCCCCGTTTGAGAGATGAACTTCCTGCATTACTTAGTAGAGATCAAGGAAATAGCACTAGGTGGGATATCCTTGGGTATCCTATACAATTTCCTGTTCAAAGTAATAATAACACTCCGAGGCCTAGACTCATATACAACATGACGTTTCCATAAATAAGGTTGGCCCAAAAGAACATCACAAACTTCGAGAGGAGAAACATCACACAATACCTCATGTTTGAAGGGCTTGATGTCGTACGACAGTCGACACTGTTGGCTGACGCAGAGATCACTTCCTTGGCGGAGCCATCCAATGGTGTAGGGTTGTGGATGTGGCATGGTTGGCAGGGCCAACCGCTTGACGACCTCTGCTGAGATGAGGTTCTTCTGGCTACCACTATCAACAATGAAGTGTAGTGGGGCACCTTTTACTCACATGCGGGAATGGAAGATGTGCTCTCCTTCTTCTAGCTTGTCTGGTTCACCATGCTAGAGCTTGGTGGTAGCAACGGTGGCACTAGGTTCCACGTCAATGATCCGTCTTCCCCTTTCTGGTTTTGACTCAGAGTCAGAAACTGCATCTGATTCAGAGGCTTTCACTTCATCCACCAGTGTCTTCTTTGAGCGACAGTTAGCAGTGTTATGCCAAGGGCTCTTATGGAAGTCACACCACTTCCCGGTATCTTTCTTTGTATTTCCAATGTCCTTCCTTGCTTGCGACTTGGACTGGTTGTCCTGATACTGTGCATCTTTGCTCTGTCCTTTGTTTTTTGGGTTGGGGCCGCTCTTTCCTAGCTTTTTTTGTGAGGGGTTCCCCGATCCAAATTGTCGTGTCTTTTGTTTGAGCTTCTGCTCAATTTTGACAACATATCGGTAGGTCGCGCCCAAGGATGAGATGTCCAGAAATTACATTTCGGTCTGGATGTATCTATGTAGAGCACTATGATACTTGAGCACCAGATGTCTGTTTGAATCTTTGATACCCAACTTGGTGTGCAAGGTATGGAAGATATTTGTGAAATCTGGCACTACTTGGTCTCTTTCTTGCCGCAGTGTGGTCCATTTGGTATACAAGTCGTCATAACTGCCGACAGGGTAGTATTGTTCCTTAATAGCAACCTTGAAGGATTCCCAGATGGTCGTGACTGTAAATAATGAAGTTTCCTCTATTTCCTTTTGCTCATAGAAAGTTTCCCGCCAATCTTTGACATGGGGAACGACTTTGAGGAGTGAAAAAGTAATATTTTCTCTATTCGAAAAGTTATGGACAGAGAAATACCCTTCTATTAGATTCAACCACTTGTTTACAGCATCTACGTCTATCTGACCTTCAAATATAGGAATATCGAAGTTTATTTGTACCTTGAAGGGGGTGGTGCCTCCGCTCGAAGAAGATGCGTCGCATGTTGGTAGTCGCTGAAGGATTTGCGCAAAATTATCCATCATCTCATTCCTCTGTTGCATGAGGGATTCCTCAATCAACAGTTTGAAAGGATCTCCTATCCCATCATATTTCTTTTGTCCTTCCATGAGAGGTCGCTTGGGTGTGCGAGAGATTTTGTCCTCAAGAGAAACAAGCTCGAGACCCAAATCTTTGTACTCTGACCTCGTTTGGGACATGCATTAAGACGACAAGGAGCAGACCGCTCTGATACCACTGATCTGTATTTTATGAGAAGAATGAAATGACTACATATTATTACCATATGCTTAACACAAAATAATAGAGATACAGTAAAACTGGTTTTCTATTCAATAAGGAAATAAGCTGAAACTGTAAAATGCAGTGGAAAACAAGCTTGCTAGAATGGTGGCGGCTTATCTCTGAGAAGAGATGTGATGGCTTCACTCATTCGCAAGAAGATGATTACAATGAGGCTCTCAAGGCCTTTTTTACAATAAACAGGATTTTCAAAAACCCTAAACATCCAAAAACCTAACCCTAGGAGATGAAGCACCAAAAGTCATGTGTGCCCCGTTTGGGTAAGTCAGTACATCAATTTCTCGGGGTCGTAACTTTTGCATTTGATCTCCGTTTTATGCGTATGATAGCCCATTGGAAAGATCTATCCGAGGACTACAACAGTTAGGCAAAATTTCATGATGAAAATTTTCAACCGCAACAAACCCCAAAAAACGTCGTTTAGGGCCTCAAAACAGCTCCAGAAGTTCAGGACTCGAAAAACTGCTAAAAATAGTAAATTATCAAAATTGCTAGAAAGCTGTTTTGAGCTAGCTGGAAAAGGTGGGTGGCCATTGATATTCACCTGGATCAATACTAGTGACATGTTTTATTGAAATTACTTGGGGCTAAGCCTGAAGAATTCAAAGCTTTCAACTTATGAAATTAAGTTGGAAGGGAATTTGAGGCAAGAAAAATCATCCAACAGAGCTTGGAAAACTCAGGTCAACATTCTATAATATGAAGGCCCTCAGGGAGTGAAATCCTCCTTATAAGAAGAATAGAAGATGATCCAAATCTTGAAGAAGAAACTAAAAATTTCTTCCACAAAGCATCCACAAACAACAAAATTGGTTTCTTTAGAATAGGAGAAGGAGGCATTTTGACAAGAGGCATTGAACTACAAGGCCAAGGTATTACAACTAGAGAAAGAAAAAGTGAATTGGTCACAAGGGTGGATAGAATTATCAAACATGATTGTAGCTATACCTTCTACTTTAGATGCTGGGCCGAGCACTGAAGGACTTGTTTAGGCTATGTCACAATTTAGCCTAAAGGTGGGAGAAATCAAAGCTTTAAAGGGAGATATAGAGAAATTGAAACACGAAATGAAAACAAAATATGAGAGGATGACTTAGTTTGTTAAGCCCTAATATTGGCTCATTACCCCTTAATTGGGGCATATTATATTATTAATGTTATTTTATTTATGTCAGCTTTAGGCCATTAGTTGTAATTATACCTCCTAGTCTCCTATATATACCAAGGAGACATTTTCATTTTGAATCATCTTGTACTTGAACATTTAAGTGGGGTAAAAGGAGGTTTTCCCCCCAAAGAGGCTTATTATCTGAAATTGTATCTTTTTCAAGGCGTTGAGTACTTTTTCTAAGGTTTTTCTATGCTATATTGGTATTTGGCTCTTAACATATGGTATCAGAGCTCAAGGTCTTGGGGTTTCGCTGCTACATATGAGACACCTTGGAATTTTCGCTATAAAGTTTTTTCTACAATGTTTCAGAAGAAATGGCTTGGAGGATATTTAGTAGACGGATCAAGGTACATTGGGTTCAAAATTTAGCTCCTGAGGCCGTATAATTTCAGAGATACAACTTGTACAAGATAGGGTTCTAAAATCATCCTGAAATGAGTCATTGCAGAATTTTCACTATAAAAACTTTTCTGTAACTTTTCAGACCTTGAACTTTAGAGGCTATTTAAAGAAATTAGTAAGGTATCTGTGGTAAAAGGTTCAGCTTCTGGTTCATCTGACATTTATAGATACACCCTGTGTAAGATAGGGTATCAGACTAGTCCTAGTGACTAGTCTCAAGAAGGTATTCCAGGTAAAACAATCATAAATTCTTCCTAGAGTATTCAAATTGAGTGGGACTGGTTTCATTGGATCTTGGACAGCCTTTAGTATTTCTGGTGTGATTTTCAGAATTTTATATCAATTATTTTGTGCGGGGCATGCTATACAAGTGAGATCTCCTGGAAATGACAAAAATCAGCAAGTTGTGGGGAAGTTATCGTAAATTCCACTTGGCACATCCAATTTTGATCAAACTTATGGCATTGTAGAGAAGAAATATTAGAGAACTACATAAAAGAAAGTTTCATACCCAGAAGGGCTGAAACTTGGGAGATACAATAGAAGAAAAATTGTCTAGCAGAACCACCTCAAAATCAAGGTTCAGAAGTGATACTTGGCCAACATGCCATCAAAAAAGGGAACTTCTACACCAACTAAGCCTCCAGAAAATCCTACTTGGACTCTTGATGAAGGTGAAGAAATCCGTAGGGACATAAATGAACTACAAAAGAAGATGGATTTAATGGAAGCTAAGTTGGATACTAAGATGGATTCAATGGAAGCTAAGTGGGATACTAAGATGGATGGTTTAAAAGGGGAGATCATGGAAGTATTGAAAAATTTTGTAGCAAAGAAGACACCTGAAAGTGAAAATGCATCCCATGAAATTCATGATGAGGACACAAGGAAAGTGAATCAAGAATGGAGAAACTCCAACTTTGGTTTGAAGACCAACCATGTTCCTAATATTGATATGAGGAAGTTTGATGGCAAGGACCCAATCACATGGATACTTCAGATGGAGCAATTCTTTGATCTCCATAATGTGACACA
>ML809131.1:28163-57462 GCA_009831015.1 Picea engelmannii | reverse complement strand
AGTTGAGGCATGATGTTTCCCTTTCATTGGATATTTCTTTCTAAACCAACAATCTTTAGCAAAATGACCCAACTTATTACAACTAAATAATTTAATCTTATATGTATCAATATTCTTGCCTTTGAATGTACCTTTGGTGTTTGGCTTCCACTGAGAGCCTTTCTGGAAAGTGCCTTTCTTCTTTCCCTTGAATCTTGATGCTAAAGTTGAGTGCTCTTCTTTCGTTGGCTCGCTCTTGATATCTCTGTGACTCTCCACCTGGAGGAAATCATGCCATAACCTCCCAAACGTGGGCTAAATATCTCTCCCGCTTAAACGATATAAGAAGGTCTCCCATGAATAAGGAAGACCCTAAAAAATGGCCTGCACTAAATCATCATCGTCCACTATCACCCCTGTGACCAAAAGATGATCTCTGATCTAGGCTATCCTGGAACATAAAGATGCCACTGATTCACCTTTCTCCATCTTCAAATACTTAAGATTTTTCTTAAGTGTCCTCTTCTGACTTGGAGCCTGTTTCTCATACATATTCACTAAGGTATCCATATAGTCCTTGGCAGTCATTAACGAAGTCATTGCATGAATTATACTATCTTTGAATGAGTCAAAGATGATTCACTTGGATTTGCTTGAAACTTCTTGAAGGCTGCTCTTCCTGCATTATTCATGGGTTCCTCCACCACTATGGTCACATACTACTCAAGATCATGCTCTTACAAGATATTTGTTATCTGGAGCTTCCACACATTGAAGTTGGTAGCTCCTTCGAGCCTATCCTTGGCCCTGACTGAAATGGAGAATGTCACGAACCTCAAACTGGAAACTTAATCAAGCTAGCTTGGATATATGTGTACCTGTTGTTGCACTTCAACACGTTTAACGCACCCTAAGCTCTGGTATCATGTTAAATTATGAGCTTGATTTCTTATGCGGATTAATTTTTTTATTTTCTTCAACACTTTGATTCCAACTTAATACACTTCAACAATACCAAATCATAATCGAATAGAAATAACTATGTAGATGACTAAGAATGCACATCAACAACACATATACCCTGGGGAAACCCTGTACAGGAAGAAAAACCCCAACAAATGATGTTCCTTTATTGCATTAATAATGTATGATCATTTACAAATATCCACCATGAATGTTCTACTCTTAAAGAGCTTTCCAAGATGTCTCTGACTTGACAAAGACCTAAAAGACCTTGCTGAAATACACCTCTGATATGATACCTCTATTGTTGATATACAACACTGATATGCTCCTTTGGAATGCTGCCTCTTTATCACTGATATGTCTGCCTCTATTGCTTTACTCTTAAACTGCATAACAAAATTGTGTTGAAGAGAGGGGTCGACGTCTTCTTATATAGGTTGAAGAGGAGAAGAGGAGAGACTCGAAATAATAACCTGTTTGCATGAGTTAATCATAACTCATCTTCATACTTTAGTTCAAACTTAGAACTAGACTTGAGATTGGTTACAAATCAACATTACACTTTAGTTCAAAAATATAACTAGACTTGAGACTGGTTGCAACTCAACATTACACTTTAGTTCGAAATAGAACTAGACTTAAGACTTCAGTTACAACTCAACATTACTCTTTAGTTCTAAAATAGAACTAGACTTAAGAATTCAGTTGCAACTCAACATTGTGCTTTAGTTCTAAAATAGAACTAGACTTAAGACTTTAGTTACAACTCAACATTACACTTTAGTTCTAAAATAGAACTAGACTTAAGACTTTAGTTACAACTTGACTCTTTACAAGGAAATTCAAAATTCTCTTCATGGTGGATAATGTTACACGTGCCAATGCACTAGATCAATACATTTATATCATTTTCAATATTAGGAATATTGTTTGTTTCTAGCTCATAGGAATTTTATATTCAACCTAACTTTTTCCAGATACCTTGAATTTTTCTCATGGCTCACAAGGTTTGAATAGGATCATAGAGGTTGTATGTCCCCCCTGACTTTTTCACTAGTCTTTCTATGCTCACAGAGGTTGTACATTCCCCCTGACTTTTTAACTAGACTGTCTATGCTCACAGAGGTTGTACGTTCCCCGTGAATTTTTCATTAGACTCACATAGCATCTCGTTCATCCTGACTTTTGGTTTGAATCACAAAGGTTGTACATTCCCCCTAGATTTTGTCAATACCTCACAAGACTGGTTGATTCTCCAAATCTCCCTAGCTAGCCTCAGGGTGGCCCCTATGGCCTCTCATTGGAGAATGACTATCAATGCTGCCAAAATTAACAGGTTTGTAGGTTACCTATTTCATTTGTTTATCAACCGAATTTTTTTACAGATTGATAACATTTTGGCACCATTGTCGGGGATCAAAAGTGAAATCTTCCATGGGAAAAAAATGACTTAAAGCTTCAGATTTGATTTCTGAGGGTGATAGTGAATCAAACACCTTATTGGCTGAGACTAATTTTACCCTGGTGACTCCATTACCAAGAGACTAGTAGCACAAAGTAGCTTGAGCTAGAAATCCTGGTTCCCAAGAGAATTCATTGTTGGGCTCCTGATTTGGTTGTTTTATGATAATGATTGAATCCTTTTTGTATCGGTATTATATGTATTAATAACCATTTTGAAGAGGTTTTTGAAGGATTTTATATCAATTCATCATAGATTTATACCAGGTATGTGAAATTGATGTTTTGCAATGGTTTCAAGTTAAATTTGATTTGATTTAATGTTTAAAAGAATCTAATGTGCGATCTATGTGTCACAGGATGAATTCACAATGCAATTTTCCATCCTGTAGCGCGTTCCACACTTCATCCAACACCCGATATGGTACTTCATCTGACACTGCATATGGCACTGCATCATGCACTTGGAGCATAGGTGAGTTTGCAGTTGTTATATTGGCAACATGTGCTGGGAGAATCAGGGACCTAGGTTTTGTTTCCCCTCATGGCCTCCAACTACTGATCTCTTGACATCTCAGATTAAGCAGTTATGCTAATCATTGAGTGGCTCATTCAATTTCTAGAAGCTAAAGTCTATTAGCACACATTTAATGGAATTTACAATTTTTAGAGGAGATCGACCCTTCCAATGGTCGACCTTTCGAATAGTAATCATTATAAATACCACAGTAGTGGCTAGACCAGATGTTAAGAATCGTTAGAATCCATTTTCATTGTGTAAGTCAGACATTTCTGCAAACTTGTGCTAGACTGCATTTTTTAATTTGATGCCAGAATCGTGTTGAGTAAGCTTGCGATTTGTTGTTGAGGAGTAGCCATGACCTGCTGGGGGGGGGCACTAGTGGTCTGGGTGAATACTTAGATAGATAGATTGCATCTTTCAGTTGTGTAGTTATCATTTACTTCATTTCTCATTACATGTGTTTTGCCATTTTAAATGTTGTGTGTTTGTTGTTCATCATTTAATTTTTTAATTACCCTTTTGCAGGTTTCTTGTAGGAGATAACTATCTATTATGTTGTGTCTTTTATTTGTTAGTGAATGGATTGCAAGCTACTAACCTTGTTTGTGTGTTAAAATGTTAAATTCAATTTCTGCAGGTTAAAACAGAGTAGTTAGAACATAGTATTAGTCAACACAAAGTACATAGTTTCTTTTACAAGTTTCAATGGATTAATAGTTGCGAGTTTTGTTAATTTAGTTATCAGTTTAGTTATGCTTTCCTGAATCTATTTTTATTAAAAATCTTGTTGTAGTATGCTGAGATAGAAGTAGGTTTTTGATTGTGTTTTTACAAGCATTTTAATTTGCAATCTGAGTTTTTAAAGATAGGATTAGCTTAGTTTAATTTATGAAGTTCCAGTTTTAGATTTGAATTGCAATTTTCATTAGATGTTTGAATTTGAATTAAGTTTTTAATGATAAGTTTATAATCTAGAAAATTTACTTGAGTTAGTATAAGAGTGCATTTAGAATTAGTAGAAGAGTGTTTTCTTATCATCGATGATTGATAAATGAATTGAGAGATCACAAGAATTTTCAGGATAGTTGATATTTCTTCTATGACGGCTAAGCTCTCGTTAGACTACTTGATTCATACTTTTCATTTCTCCATAGAAGTTAATATTGAATTTATTCCTCTTGAAATATCACTAATCATTAGATGCCATCATGATGTCATAAGGCATCGAAGACATAATAATCATCTTTGAAGTTTCTTGTTATTGTAGATTAAGAATAATTGTTGATTAATCTTTGAAAATTGTAATGATGCTTTTAATTAAGTAGGTTAAGATTTCCCTTTGCAGATTAGAAATGATTATGATTTTTATCTTAAGAATAGAGCTTACTTGTTGAATAGTTTTGATTAGTTACCTGTTGAGTAGTTTTGATTAGTTTACTTGCTGAAGAAGTTTTAATAGGTTAGTTGTCTGATTGTCTGATTGCTTACTTGTTGATGCTAATTAGATTGAATGGATTAAATAGATTAATTTGTTGTTGCTCATCAAATTGAATAGATTAACTAGATCACTTGCTTTTTCTCATTAGATTAAATAGGTTAACTTGTTCAAAGTAGGGTTTTGATATGCTTCTTTAGAAATAGTCCATTGATCCATTGTTTAAAATTTCCTTAGGGTAAATAGTTCAAGTTCTTTAATAGGGTTTTCTCATTGATAGTCTTTGCTTAAGTAGATTAACCCTTAGCTAGACCATCTCTTTAGTTATATCATACTTCCTCTATATTTTTTGCCTTGTCATATATAGTGCTACAAATCTAAGTTTACTTACCTCGGGTTGACAATTTAATTGAGGGATTTAATGCATATAGAACAACCATCATTTTTGACGTCATTTTCAAGGAGTTGTCTCAAGGTAGGAAATAATTAGGAGATAGATCATTTATGAACCTTAACATTATTTTGGTTTCGGGGAAACTTTAAGATGAGAGTTAAGAACCTACGCATATGTTATAGAAGGTTCCCCCAAACCCAATGGTAGTTTTTCGTTTTGTTTGCATTCATGAACAGATCTAGGGACCCAAAGGGAAGATACATTAAAACCAAGTCATACCTTTTGACCAAGTTTCCTTTTGACCTCTTCGGGGGAAGGAACATTCCACTCATAAACTCCACAGACCGATACCGAAAAATAAGATCTAGTTCAACCCAAAGAGCTAAAGAAATCTCTGAAGAGACTAAAATAGGGAGCACTATAGAACATAAAATTGAAGCATCAATAATAGTGGGACAGTAGACAAAACCACTCAAGCCTTCCATAGAACCAACCAACACAACTTTTTTTTTTTTACCACCATTAGGAGACCCTAACTTTGTAGACATCATAAACCTTGAACAGGTGAATACTTTGTTCGATAGTTAAGCCAATATATTTTTTCCTCAAATTGACATAGAAACTTTGGCACCAATAATCTCAATCGGCTCGAGTAGACTCCTAGACATCCAAGAAGTAGGAAGACCTTCCCATCAGAGAGATATCTTTCTTAGAAAAGAACCTTGGGATACTTTGTTCTCTTCAAGGATTAAACCATTTAGGTACTCTCTTTTTGGAAATCAGACCAGTATGGATGATCAAGAGGATCACAACAATGTAAGACATGAGGAGGGAGAAGAATTTGGAAACCAAACCGATACCACCTTCAGGTTTCCAATATGAAAAATATTCCCCTCTCAACACTGCCCACCTTTTACGGTAAAAGAAGCGAAGACTCGAATACCTTCCTATTTGAGTTTGACATCTTGTGTAGAAGCTACAATTACTTACAAGATGCCTAGAAACTAAAACTCTTTCCCACCACCCTCAAGGACTCTGCATTAATATGGTTCATGGGGTTGGGAGAGTCTAGTATTAGGTCTTGGGAAGCCAAGAAAGATATATTTCTTAAGAAGTACCAAGACTACCGTAAGTCCAAGGATTCTTGTAATGATTTTCAAAATCCAATAGTTAGAGGAAGAGAATCTCCAGGATTATATGGAATGGTTTGCTTATATCTCACAAAAATCAAAGTACCATGACCGTCCAGATGATGCAGTTAGGGATATTTTCCTTAAGGGGATTTCAGAGGAATACCTAGAGATACTTAACTTGATGGAATCAAGTGACATATCCCATAAACCATTTTCCAAAATCCGTGAAATGTGTAAGAATTACTCGAGGAGTAGAGCTAAAACAAGGAAGAATGTTCGGGATCCTTATAGTAGAAACTTGAAACCAGTTAGTTCAGGTGGTATCACGAGAGTATATATAGGGAACCTTTTAGAGAAATTCAAAATAGATATCTTAAGAAAAATAGGTTCCCAGTTGGAAACCCTAAATATTAAAAAGAAATAGGAGGAGGAAAATGCAACAATGAGCATATTTTTCCCAAGATGCAGGATGAAGCATTCCTTGAGGGAATGCCCATTAGATAACATTTCAGTTTGTGGCTTCTACATGGAGGACCACTCAACTGAAAATATTCCATCATTTCCCGGTTTTTTAGCCATATATAGAAGTGGGGATCCTTGGGAGTCCTCTTATGCACCTAGGAGTCCATGGCAGCCTAGGAATCAACCTACATACCCGGATCTATAGCCTCAAGTTCCACCCTATTATCAAAAACCACAATAGTGGAACTCACCAAGTTGGAAAAACTTGTCTACACAGTATCACCATCCTTGGCTTCAAGGATGGAGAGGAGGTCATAACCAAGGGAAACCTCAAGCTCCACCTATCCCTATTCCCAACCATCCTTACCAACATTTTCCACCAAACATCCCACATCTTCTGTCACGTTTTGTTCCACCACCTTTACCTCCTATTCCACAACAACTGCAACAATACCAAAATTCAAGCTCCCCAAAACTGAAATTATTACCGTCACAACCAGTTCCAAATCCCAATAATAAGCCCATTCAACCTCTTCACAATGTTTATATGAAGGCCTTTCTGACATATGTTATTTCTCATGTTCCATTGCAGGAGATCCAACTGAGGTCGGGAAAATTTCTGGACAGGCAGAGGCCCCGAGTAGTCATCCAGGAAAAAAAAGAAGAGGAAACCCCCAAACAACCCACGAATGACACTAGGTGGGAAGATGTTATTATTCCTAAGGACCAAGAACCCAAGCTTCCCAAAAATGAACCTTCACAAATTACGAAGGTCCCACCTTATCAAGAAATATTAGTGATCAAGAAACCTACGACCAAACCATAATTTGACATCTTGAATGAATTGAAGAATATTTGTGTCAAAGTTCCCTTTCTTAAAGACAATAAGGATATTCCAATCTACAGTAAGGTGGTCAAATAATTGTGTATTAAGAAGCCAGGAAAGAAGTAGAAGGATCCTCCAACAATACAATTGATAAGATAAATTTCTGAGTACATATCAGAGCAGCCTAAGGTCGCAAAATATGGGAACCCAAGAAACCTCGTAGTGACCATAACCATTAAAAAGGTTTCCATCGGGAACACTCTCATAGACCTAGGGGAAGCCATCAATGTTATGATTGTTACTACCTTGGAGGAATTACAACTAAAACCTCTTCTTAGACCTACCCCAACTATTTTGGAATTAACAGATAAGACCAGGGTTATACCTGAAGGAATTTTGGATGATATCATAGTTACTTTAGCCTCATGAGAGTACCCAGTAGACTTTCTTGTTATCCACTCAAAAGATTCTACCAAAGGGAATCCCATTATTTTGGGAAGACCTTGGTTAGCCACAACCAATGCATTTATTGGTTGTAGAGAGGGAGAAATGACCATCTCAAATGGACTCTCTATACAAAATATCACCATATATCCACCAACTCAACCTATCATGGAGAATCTATGGTGTCTTGAATGTCCATACGAGAATGAGGAATGGGAAGATCCCGTGTTGCCAAGTGATCATTCCTGGGCACTTCAGGAGCACACAATGGAAAATGTGCTAAACCAATTTATTTCTGCTATCACGTGTGTTGTTTTTCCACAATATTTTCCCCAATTTGAGTACATGTTTGGGGAAGAATTTCAGGAATAGTTGGAACCATCGATTTTGTCTTTGACATATTTTATCTTCGAGATAGACGAGTCTTCCACATCTTATACCATGCCCTACAAAATTAGCCCAGGGAAATTTCTACATATAAATTTCAGGCTAGATGCAAACCAACAAAAGCAGTTAGTAGATGTCCTTAAAGAACAATTGGGGGCATTCGCCTAGGAATACACTGACATGAAGGGTATAGACCTTGACAAATGCATTCATCACATATATACCCAGGGGAAGTAACACTTGTTAGGAAACCCCAGAGAAGGATGAACCCAACACTCGAGGATATAGTAAAAGAGGAGATCCAAAAGTTATTAAATGTAGGATTTATTTATCCCATCTCTGACAGTAAATGGGTATCCCTGCTTGTAGTGGTTAAAAATAAAGTAACCAGGAAATGGAGAATTTGTGTTGATTTCTGAGAGCTTAACAAGGCCACTTTGAAGGATTATTTTCCTCTTCCTTTCATTGACCAAGTCTTGGATACCCTATCAGGAAAGAAATATTTCTCCTTTTTAGATGGGTATAGCGGGTACAATCAAATTCTCATAGCACCCAAGGACTAGGACAAGAATACCTTCACTTGTTGTTGGGGAACCTATGCCTATAGGGTCTTACCATTTGGATTGTGTAATGATCTTGCCACATTTCAACAAGAAATACTAGGGATATTTGTTGATCTTATTCATGATTGTGTGGAAGTATACATGGATGAATTCATAGTATATGGAAATACTTACCAGGGAGCCTTAGATAACTTAGAAAAAGTCCTTATCAGATGCCAATAAATGAACCTCTCTTTAAGTCATGAAAAATGTAAAATGTTGTTGACTGAAGGAGTGGTTCTAGGACATCGCGTTTCATCTGAAGGGATTAAAGTCGATCCTACTAAAATTGAGGTCATCCTCAGACTTCCACCCCTCAAGACTCAAAAAGAGGTGAGAATATTTCTTGGACATGTCGAATACTACCAACGGTTTATTGAAAATTTCATAAAGATTGTTGCACCCATGTTTGGATGGTTAATAAAGGATGTTGATTTTCTTTGGACTGAGCAGTGTCAAACCGCCTTTGAAACTATGAAAGATAAGTTGTTTGTGGCACCAGTTATTAGGTGGCCCAATTGGGATCTCCCATTTCACATATCCACTGATGCCTCTGACAGTGCAATAGGAGGAGTATTAGGGAAGAAAGAAGACCAACAATCCTATGCCATTTATTTTGTGAGCAAGAACTTGTCCCCTGCCTAGTTAAACTATATAGTTACCGAAAAGGAATTCTTGGTAGTAGTTCATGCTATCAATACGTTTTTCCACTACATCATAGGTTACGAAGTATTTGTACATACAAATCACTCTGCCATCATATTTCTCATGAATAAACACATAACTAATGGAAGAGTGACTAGGTGGCTCCTGCTATTGCAAGAGTTTAATATCACCATTCTTGACCGACCTAGAAAGGAGAATTTGGTAGCTGATTTTATTTCACGCATAAAAAATGAGGATGATGATATTCATGTAGATGATAGTTTCCTAGAAGAGCACCTTTTTTCCCTTTCTGTAAATACCCCATGGTTTGCATATATGGAAAACTATTTGGCTACTAGGAAGTTACCATCTCATTTGTCACCTCATGAAAAGCATATAATTATTACACAAAGTGCCAATTACTCTTGGGTTGGCCATGAAATTTTTCGTACATGTCCAGATTTGATTATTCATAGATGTATCCTAGAGGATGAGATACTATAAATCCTACATAGTTGTCATGATGGACCATGTGGTGGCCATTTTTTTGACAAACATACAACATATAAGGTGTTACATTCAGGTTACTATTGGCCTAGCATTTTCAAGGATGCTGCCAAGTATGCGAGGAGTTGTGATAGATGTCAAAGGATAAGAAGACCTATGTTATCCAACGAAATGCCCTTGCATGCCCAAGTTATGATAGAACCTTTCGAGAAATGGGCCCTTGACTTTGTAGGACCAATTTCACCCATGTCTCGTAAGAAAAGTTATATGTTGGCTTGTACAAATTATGTCACCAAGTGGGTAGAAGCAAAATCCCTATTCAGGGCTACATAAAAATACATTGTCGAGTTCATTTATGAAGACGTCTTCACCCACTTTGGTGTTCCTTGTGAAATTGTTACAGATCAAGGCACTCAATTCACTTCCAAGATGATGAGAGAATTAACGGAGAAATATGGGATCAAACACTGCAAGTCCTCTCCATATCACCCACAAGACAATGGTCAGATAGAGTCCACAAACAAAGTTTTGGAAGCTATCTTAACCAATATTGTTCAATTTCATCATCGATATTGGGTTGATAGGATTCCAGAGGATTTGTGGGCATATCGGACCACCTGGAGAAACACCACTCGACATACCCCTTATGAGATAGTGTATGGGAAACAAGTACTTCTACCAATACAAATCCAGGTAAGGACCTTCCGTATTGCCACAGAATTGGGATTAAACTTAGATGAGGCTCATAAAAAATGAGCCCTACAATTGAATGAGTTGGATGAGATCAGGCAAGAAGCTATCCAACGAACAATATTAGTCCAAAACCAGAGGAGAAAATGGCATGACAAGTTTATTAAGAAGAAACACTTCCAACCTGGCGATTGGGATTTGTTGTTTGACTCCTGATTTAAAACCTTCAAAGGCAAACTTACCACTCATTGGTTGGGTCCTTACAAGGTAGTCACCATGTATGACAATGGGGTTGTGAAAATCAAAACAATTGACGATGGACAAGTCTCCTTCATAGTAAATGGACACCGACTCAAACTTATCATAGACCCACTTCAAAAGAAGATTTTCTATAGGTCATGTCAATTGATAAGGAATTGGCCTTAGTAGATGGGGAAGTCCCCCCTTGTTCTTGAATGTTTTTTTGAATTTTCGATCGTACATATCTAAATAATTTTGATGTTTGTTGATAGACAATTCTAGAGATTTATGTAGGTATTTATTTCACCAGGAGTAGACAGTTTCAAGGTGATATAAAGGAAGTTTTTTCCTTCAAAATATTGTTATATTTGAACCTTATTGTCTGTTAAGCATCAATTGAATAATGATTTGTTGTAATTAGCCACATTTTTTGCAAATATTTCCATCTTATTTTTTTCTCAAGGCATATTTAATAACAACTGCTCTTAAACCTCCACCACTAGAGATAAGGAAGTGATACCTTAACCATCAAACTTAGAGGTTACTCATACAGTTTTCCCAAGAACCCTGAGTAAGTGAGTAAAGTATCTTTATTAAAGAGTAACAAGAAGGTCTGATTAGTGGTTAGCCATGGAAACATCACAATAACTTAAAAAAGAAGAAAGTGATTTGAGCCTAAAGATACCTTTCTTTTCTTTCCCAATGGTACCATCCACTACACACTAAAAATGCTTGATTATATCATATATTTAGATAGCCCACGTCCTCTTAAGTACCCCTTACATAAGGACAATCTATAAGGAATATATAAAGGAAATTTATCCTCTAACATAAATACCATCCCAATCTAAAAAAAGAAAATAAAAAAAAAAGAAAATATTTTTCAAAGTTGTCCCCCCATCTTCTTGCACAAAGCAATCTTATATTAAAATATTAAAAGATGGAGGGCCATCCTCTAAGGGTGTAAGAGGCTAACCCACTGGGATATTGAACAGGTCTACTGGCAGTGGGTACTGGCCAGTGGTATGACTAGGTAAACTCGCCGAAGTATTGAATAGGCTTGTTGGTAGCAAGGCATTCTACCTAGCGAGGATGATAATCTGACAAAAAATAAGAAATCCCTAAATATTAAACTTGTCCTGATGTACGACATTACTTGTAAACAAATCTAACACGAAATATGTATGGTTAAGCTAAGGTTAATGAACTCCATAAATATGCCATTGGGAACTAACTTTGAGACTATCTTGAAACTGTCTCGCCTACCTCTTCTTAACTATATGTAGGATATTCTATCCTATAGGTGGGGCCATATTATAACCGTCTCATCAGATCGATATGTGAAATTTATCTCTACACTTAACAAGCTATAAATCTTCGACTGTTGGGATAATTGATTGGTTTCCTATATTTTTTGTTGTGAGGTGCCACAATACTTAGGAGTGGGGGAGGGGTTTCATGAGCTGACAAATGACAACACTGCCTATCTATAATCCATGAGAAGAAGAAGTAGAATCTTTGTAAATATTTATATATATTGTTTTCACGATATGGGCTATTATATAAAAAGTTATTTTTTATTGAAATGCTCACTCTGTGTTATAAACCTGTTGTATATTTCTTCGACATACCACTTAATTGTTTTTTCTCTAGAAATTGTCCATTACAAACTATGATTACATGCCTTATAATATGTGAGATAGAGGAACAATTTGTTATGATGTGTGAGCACGATGGAAAAACAAGTAATAATGAAACACTCTTATCCTGTCTCTTCTCCTGTTCACTATGACTGCCAAAAGTGTTTAAGACTGAGTGCTATGGATAAAACATCCAGTACAAGATGGACAAATTTCATTTCACACAGGAATACCATATGGAGTGCCATATAAAAGACCATATGGGGTGCCATATGGACAACTGGATAACGCCCCATATGAAGGATCAGATGAGGTGCACACACATAGTAAATGACCATGATTTTAGGTAACTAGGGATAGTTTTATATTTATTTGGTTGTTCAGTTGTATGATGAGATAGTTAAATGGCAATTGAGAGATAAATGATACAATTTTAAACACATTTTTATGATCAAATGTCCAAGTCGAATACTTGGAAATTGATCCAATTCTCTCATCATTATGATTGCCTCTAAATGATACTCTTCGAATTACCTCAGCCACAAATATTCCAAGAGTCAGAGATTGCTGGTTCAAACACCACCAGTTTCCATGATCAAGCTACAATAGAGTCTTCAAGCCTAAGTTTTAGAATGTTTCTGTAGCTAAGGGATACTCCAAAGAGTGGATTAAAGATGAGCTAATTAACTCCCTGATAATCATCACCACAATTATCACTTGTGAAGGTAGATATTATGTTTTTAAATCCTGCCATTTCTGATTATTAGCTCATTTCCAATTCAATAATCCATTGAATTTCCCTTTTTACTTCTTGAAAAGTCTTGAGAAGATGTCTTCACAAGTACAAAAGAATGTGTCCAATCCTCATAACAACCTATTCCACCATGGCCTCATCAAATTACTTGTCATAGGCGAGGTGGAAAAACAAGGGAAGACATGGAATGAATTCATTTATCAATTTTCAAACCCTCATCTCACAATCAAGACCAACAAGAAAACACTTTATCTAGGGATTGTTACTCGACCCAAACCCCATTCTCCAGAGAATCCAAACCCTCCTACTCAAGTTATCCCTCTATCGGAACAAAAGACCAAGAAACGTGTTGATACCCTTGCAGACTCATCGGGCAAAAAGACTAAAAATCCTATTGATAACTCTCCAATGCCCTCAACATCTATTGATCCTACACCCAAAAAGTTACAGGAGGCAATTCAACAAGATTTCCCTGTAGTCCCTACAAATAGGAGAGGAGCCAATCGGTTCAAAGGAGGATATTTTCAAAAAAGTACCTGGAACACAAGTGGGAAGCCTAATGTAAAACACCCAGGAACTTCATACCATATCCAAGTATCTTCCAATCTCAAAAGCCCCCATAAAAGACTTAGGGAAGTTTCTGTAGAAGAATTGGAGCCTGATAGAGAAACAAAATCTGAACCCATTTCCCCTCATAAACCCCCTGCTACTCCTACCTCACAGATACCTACACCAGATCCCAAAAATGATAGACTCTATACATCCTTCAAGGGATCCAAGCCCTCCTATGAGATATCCGATCATACTCCAGCCATTGAAAAATTACAACAGGAAAATGTTCAACTATTGCAATAGTTGGAAGAGAGGAAGACCATGGATAGGCATCTCCACCACGATAATGCAGTATTACAAGCAAATGTGAATTCCCTCCAACGATTGGTTGATCAAATGACCAACGAAAATCGTATCCTTCATGCACAATTGAAACACCACAAGAGGGCCAAGACAAAGTCTTCAGGGCAAGATGATTTTAAAGCTAATCCATCCCCTTCTCAACAAGTCTAGTCATATGGGCAATTCATTTTTGTTTGCAGTGGGACCTACAAAATCTTAGGTGTGGGGCTACTGTTGGGCTCGTGATTTGGTTGTTTTATGATGATAATTGAATCCTTTTTGTACTCGTATTATATGTATTAATAACCATTTTGAAGAAGTTTTTGAAGGATTTTATATCAATTCGTCATAGCTTCATACCAAGTATGTGCAATTGATGTTTTGTAATGGTTTCAAGTTAAATTCGATTTGATTTAATGTTTAAAAGAATATAATGAACAATATGTGTGTCACAGGATGAATTCACAATGCAATTTTCCATCTGGTATCACATTCGACACTTCATCCAACACCTGATCCGATACTTCATCTGACATTGCATCCTGCACTTGGAGCATAGGCAAGTTGGCAGTTGTTATATTGGCAGCTTGTGTTGGGAGAATCGGTGATCTAGGTTTTGTTTCCCCTTGTGGCCTCCAACTACTGAGATCTTGACATCTCAGATTAAGCAGGTATGCTAATCGTTGAGTGGCTCGTTTAGTTTCTAGAAGATAAAGGCTATTAGCGCCAATTTAATGGAATTTACCATTTTTAGAGGAGGTCGACCCTTCCAGTGGGTGACCTCTCGAATTGTAATCATTATAAATACCACAATAGTGGCTAGACTAGATGTTAAGAATGGTTAGAATCGATTTTCGTTGTGTAACTTGAACATTTCTGCAAACTTGTGCTAGACTACATTTTTTAATTTAATGCCAGAACCATGTTGAGTAAGCTTGCAATTTTCTATTGAGGAGTAGCCATGACCTTCTAGGGGGCCCACCAGTGGTATGGGTGAATACTTAGATAGATAGATTTCATCTTTCAGTTGTATAGTTATCATTTACTTCATTTCTTGTTACATGTGTTTTTTCATTTTAAATGTTGTGTGTTTGTTGTTCATCATTTAATTGTTTAATTCCCCTTTTGCAGGTTGCTTGTAGGAGATAGCTATCTATTATGCTGTGTCTTTTATTTGTTAGTGAATGGCTTGCAAGATACTAACCTTGTTTTTGTGTTAAAATGTTAAATTGAATTTCTGCAGGTTAAAACGTAGTAGTTAGAACAGAGTATTAGTCAACACAAAGTACATAGTTTCTTTGACAAGTTTTGATGGATTAATAGTTGCAAGTTTTGTTAATTTAATTCTCATTTTAGTTATGCTTTCCTGAATCTATTTTTCTTAACAATCTTGTTGTAGTATGCTGAGATAGAAGTAGATTTTTTTATTATGTTTTTACAAGCATTTTAATTTGCAATCCGAGTTTTTAAAGATAGGATTAGCTTAGTTTAATTTATGAAGTTCCAGTTTTAGATTTGAATTGCAATTTTAATTAGAGGTTTGAATTTGAATTAAGCTTTTAATCATAACTTTGTAATCTTGCAAATTTACTTGAGTTAATATAAGAGTGCATTTAAAATTAGTAGAAGAGTGTTTTCTTATCATCGATGATTGATGCATGAATTGAGAGATCACATGGATTTTCAAGATAGTTGTTATTTCTTCTATGATGGCTAAGCTCTCGTTAGATTGCTTGATTCATACTTTTCATTTCTCTATAGAAGTTAATATTGAATTTATTCCTCTTGAGCTATCACTAATCGTTAGATTCCATTGTGATGTCATAAGGCACTAGAGACATAATCATCATCTTTGAAGTTTCTTGTTATTGTAGATTAAGGATAGTTGTTGATTAATCTTTGAATACTGTCATGATGCTTTAAATTAAGTAGGCTAATATTCCCCTTTGAAGATGAGAAATGATTATGGATTTTATCTTAAGAATAGAGTTTACTTGCTGAATAGTTTTGATTAGTTACTTGTTGAGTAGTTTTTATTAGTTTACTTACTGAAGAAGTTTTAATAGGTTAGTTGTCTGATTGTTTGATTTCTTACTTGCTGATTCTCATTAGATTGAATAGATTAATTTGTTGTTGTTGTTGCTCATTAAATTGAATAGATTGAATAGATCACTTTCTTTTTCTCATTAGATTAAATAGGTTAACTTGTTCAAAGTAGGGTTTTGATATGCGTCTTTATAAAAATTCCATCGATCCATTGTTTTAAGTTTCTTAGGGTAAATAGTTCAAGTTATTCAATAGGGTTTGTTCATTGATAGTCTTTGCTTAAGTATATTAACCCTTAGATAGACCATATCCTTAGTTAGATCATACTTCCTCTAGGTTTTATGCCTTGGCATATATAGTGCTACAACTCTAAGTTTACTTACCCCAGGTTGACAATTTAATTGAGGGATTTAGTGCATATAGAATGCCCATCATTCACAGCAGGAGAAACCCAGACCCATAAGTTGCAATCCTTGTGTCTGATATTGAGAAACTTGTACACAAAAGAAAAGAAAGGCCAATAATCCTAGCTTTGCGTTTAGACAGATATCTATCCTTTCCCAAATATGGAGTAACAAGCATTGAAGATCTTGAGTTTGATGTGAAATTTGAGTAAACTCTGTTCGTAACTAAATCTGAATCTTGTTTGAATGAGGTCATATTTGACGAGAAGAGGTTCAAAGATTTAATTTTAGCTACCTCTACCAAACCTATTATGATCCATCCTAAAAAAAAATAGTCACTTCAAGTCTTGAAAACAACCATGATAGTTAGGTTTTCCCCTCTTGTACTCCCTGCTCAGTTACATGATTTTCCCCAGGAGTATAATCTAAGGATTAAGCTGTATGATGTTGAAGGCAATGTGTTAGCCCAGAAGTATCTAGACTAGTTCAATGATTTTATAGAATTATAAGAAGTAGATTTTGAGGATGCAAAAATGAGGTTGTTTGCACAAAGTCTTGTAGGAGAAGTCATAAAGTGGTTCAGAGCTCTCCCATCAACTAGTATCATAAATTTTGAAGCCTTTGAAACCAATTTTCTTACAAAGTGGGGCGACAAGAAAAACCCCCTTCATTTTTTAACTAGGTATAACAACATGAAGAGGTCACCTAATGAAATAGTGTAGGAGTTGCCAGATTTATAAAGGTCTATAATCTAATTCCTACTGAGGTAAACCCTCCCCCCTAAAGATGCCCAACTCAGATATGTTGATTCCTTTGAAAGTGATTTTTCTTTGTTGTTGAGGGAAAGAAGATCCACTTCATTAGATTACATGATGAATGATGCAATAGAAGTGGAAGTGAATCTAATGGCCTCAGGAAAGATCAAATCTAACTCTGACAGGGACATGAACAAAGTTCAAGATAAGGAACAACCTTCAACCTCACAAACATCATAAAAAATGTTTGAAACAATGATGCAAACTATGGATAAAATGATGGAGAGAATGGATTTATATAATAAGCCTAACACCAGAGAACAGACTGATGTTCCACCTAGAAATCAGAGAAGACCAACAGTCCCACAAATCAGACAAAGAGATCAGAGGAATCAGGGGGATCAACAAATAAGAAGTCGTTTTCAAAATAACTCTATAAATTAGAATTATGATGACAATTTTCAAGACAACATGCATTGTTGTGATGGTGATGAGACATAGGTATTTTTCACTAAAGAGGAACATGACCAGTTCATGTATGCTAACAAAATATTCATGTAGGAAAATGATGAGAGGTTGTTAGTAGAAAGAGAATATTACCAGACAGGGTTGTAGAATGCCATCATGCAATTCCAGAGACAATATAATCTTCGAAACCAGAAAGCGCCTACAAACCCTCCAAAGGGGATTTCTCCAAAGGGAAATCCTATCAAAGAATCTCAAAATAACATACCTTCTTCAAGTTAGCCCAAAAAGGACTCTGTTGCAAAAGATGTTGTGGACAAAGGAAATAAGAAGGAAGAATCCCAGAAAAAGGTACCTGAAACAAAAAAGGAGACAGTCACCAAAGAGGTAGAGAAAACCTAATCCTCCTTTAATTTTGAAAGTGAGATGGCCAAGATTAAAATTTCTGTACCATTCAATGAATTGATCAAGAACAATGAATATAGAAATCAGATCATCAAGATGCTTAAGATGGAAGAAACTTCTGACACTTTCAACATACAAGTTGATCATCCTACCATATTATTTGGCCAACATGCGGAGGAAAATAGTGATGTTGAAGAGGTCCCCCCTTTCTATGTCAGCATGAAGATCCATGATATGACTCTTCAAAATTCCATGTTGGATTCAGGAGCATCCCATAACCTGATGCCCAAGGTGGTCATGGACCAATTGGGCCTTGACATCACAAGGCCTTACAAAGATATTTTCTCCTTTGATTCAAGGAAGGTGAAGTGCTTAGGCCTAATCAAATATATGGTGGTGTCTTTGTCTCAAATTACAATAAAGAATATGGTCATGGATATAGTGGTTGTTGATATTCCTCCAAATTTTGGCATGTTGTTATCCAGGTCATGGGCTGCAAAGTTGAAGGGAACTCTTCAGATGGATATGTCAAATGCCACCATCCATGTCTTTGGCCAAGATAGGAGATTGTACAAAGAGATTTTTCTCAAATACATGGTCAATAACAAGGCACAACCAAATAAACATCCCATCTACTATGTGGAGACTGAGTTGGGGTGTTCCATTTTCTTCAATGATCTATGTTTAGAAGAGAAAGGGCCATATATTGATATGGATGTCAAAGATAAATCTGATCAACAGATTGAGAAGTTTTCAAAGTAGCAAGAAAGTGCAGAAAATGAGATGTGTAGCATGAGCTTCGATGGAGATATAACCAGAGAGGGGGCATGAGCTGGTGTGTGGATTAACCCCCCTAGATTGGCTACAAAATTATGCACTTATAAGATGGATTTTTATTGCACAAACAACAGGGTTGAATATGAGGCATTGGTGTTAGGATTGAAGGCTTTAAAAGAAATGGGTGCTAAGAGAATAGTTGTTCATGGGGATTCTGAGTTGATCATAAATCTGGTAAAGGTAATATATCAAGCCAAGCACCCCAGATTAAGAGCATACAAAAACACAATACTTGACCTTCTTGAAGAATTTTCAGAATATAGCCTCTCAGCAATTCCAAGGGGTCAGAATTAGATTGTTGATGCTCTTGCTACTTCAGCTTAAGTTTTCAAAATTCCAATATTTCCTAGTAGGGGATATGCAGTTGAGATCAAGCACAGACCAAGAGTGCCTAATAATATTAAGTACTGGCAGGTTTTTAAAGATGATAAACAAATAGAAAGTTTCTTCAAAATGGAAGATGGATTTGAGAATTTGAATATTGATGAAGAATAATGTGATGAAGAGGTGGATGCAGTTGTGTTCACAAAGGATGGTTACTTCAAAAATCAGATCGTTAGTAGATATATAGTGTAGTTGAAGAGTAACATCATTCCCAAGGGCCTGGTCCCATTGGAGAAAGTATTTGATAATAATGATGTGGCCAGGAGTCCCAAAATTATAGTAAATGAAGGGGATGTTGAAGATTTCAACATTGGGACTCAGGAAGATCCCAAGATAATTAAGTTGTCCAAAACACTCAGCCTAGAAGTCAAGCAGATATATATCAATTTAATGAAATAATTCCCTGATGTTTTTTCCCTGGAACCATGAAAATCTAAAAGTTTATGACACCAAGGTAATTCAACATGTGATCCCAATCAAAGAAGATCATAAACCTTTCAAACATAAATTAAGAAGGATAAATCCTTTGTTTCTTCCCTTGATCAATAAAGAGATAAAGAATCTCTTCGAAGCCAAGACCATAATATCCCTGAGGTTTTCTAAATGGGTGGAAAATCCGGTGCCCGTCCGAAAGAAGAGTGGAGAGATCAGGTTGTGTGTGGACTTTAGAAATATGAACATGGTGTCTCTCAAGGATAACTACCCACTTCCTAATATGGATCACATTCTACAGAAAATGTTAGGTTCTCAGAAAATGTCAATGTTGGATGGTTTCTCTAGGTACAATTAGATCATGGTGCACCCTGATGATCAGGAAAAGACAACATTCGCAACACCATGGTGTACATTCATGTATGCCAAGATGCCTTTTGGGCTCATGAATGTAGGGGAAACATTTCAGAGAGATATGGACATAGATTTTGTTGATGAGAAATACAAATTCATTGTTATCTACTTAGATGATATCACTGTGTACTTATTTTCTAATGAAGAACATCTCAAGCATTTAAGAAGGGATTTTCAGAAGTGTAGAAAGTTTGGCATTTCATTGAACCCCAAGAAATCAAATTTTGGCATGGAAGAAGGGAAGCTACTGGGACACATTATTTCAAAGGAGGGGATAATGATAGATCCCAACAAGGTTGAGGGGATCTGAAAAATTGGCACACCCAGAAGCAAAAAAAGTGCAATCTTTCCTTGGGAAAGTAAATTTTCTAAGGAGATTCATCCCTAACATGGTTGAAATCATAAAGTACATCACCAACATGCTCAAGAAAGGAAATGAGATAAAATGGAACCCAGAAGCCAGGAAATCCTTTTAAGACATTAAAGTGGTATTGAACAAGGCCCCAGTACTGGCCATTCCTAACTTTGAAAAAGACTTTACAATGTTATCCTTTGCCTTAGAGCACACCATTGATGGTCTTTTTCTACAGAAGGATGAGAAAAATTTTGAGAAGCCTATAACATAGTATAACAAGACATTGAGGGATGCCCCATTGAAGTATGATATCATAGAAACGCAGGCATATGAATTAGTTAAGGCCCTAAATGAGTTTAGAGTTTATATATTGCATTCTCATACCACTGCTTGTGTGCCCAACTGTCATGTGAAAGACATTTTAACTTAGCCTGACCATAAGGGAAAAAGAGGAAAGTGGATAGTTATGTTGTTGGAATATGACCTTGAGATCAAACCTACAAAGTTGATCAAGGGGCAGGGACTTTCAAAGCTTATGGCACAGACAAATTGTGATCTCTTGGGAATAAATTTCATTGCTGACTTGTCAACAAATTCAGAAGGAGAAAGAGTCCCCTAGATATCCCAAAGATTCCTTGACTCCCCATGGTATGCAGATATCATTTCTATGTTGAGAAATTTGTAGGCTCCTCATGAATTGAGTAAGACCAAGGCCAAGTTCTTAAAGATGAATGCAACAAAGTTTTGTATGGTAAATAAATCTCTATATTGGAAGGCTCCAAGGGGAATCTTGTTGAGTTGTTTGCTATAGGAAGAAGCAGAGAGGACCATCAAAGAATTTCATAAGGGTGATTGTGGAGGAAACAAGTATTGGAAAAATATTGTGCACAAGATATTGAGGGTTGGGTTCTATTGGCCTAGAATTTTTTATGATGTCTACAAAGAGGTTTCAAGATGTCATGAATGCCAAATTTTTTATGGGAAAAGAAAATTGCAGCCTTTACCCTTGAAACCCATCTCTATTGAAGCACCCTTTAGACAATGGGGCCTTGATTTCATAGGATAAATTAATCCACAATCCTCATATTAGCACAAGTGGATTTTGACAGCCACAAATTACTTCACTAAGTGGATTGAGGCAGTTCCCACCAGGCAGTCCACAAATGTTGTTATCATCCATTTTTTTGGAAGACAATATTTTGTCCAGGTTTGGGTGTCCAATCAAAATCATTACAGACAATGCAGTAGCATTTAAGTCCAAAAGGATGGAGAAATTTTGCAGTGAATACAACATAACTCTTGGCCACTCCACTTCTTATTACCCTCAAGGAAATGGGTTGGCTGAGTCATCCAATAAGAGCTTAACCATAATTATCAAAAAGTTGTTGTAAGATAACAAAAAATCTTGGCACAAAAAGCTCATCCATGCACTATGGGCTGACAGGATCACTCCAAAAAGATCTATTGCCACTTCTCCCTTCTAGATTGTTTATGGCATAGAAGCAATTTTTCCTACTACATTAGGGTTTCCAGTGATGAGGTTGTTAGAGGAGCGGGATGCTGAAAGAGATGCCACTCGAAGAAGCAAAGATGAACTGATCAATGTCCAACAAACAAGAGAAAAAGACTTTAACAATGCTTAGTTGCACCAAGAAAAGATTAAAAAGGATTTTGACAGGCATACGAAAGAGGATGATTTCAAAGTGGGAAACTTGGTATTGAGATGGGATGCTAGAAATAAAGACAAGGGAAAGCATGGGAAATTTGACCATTTATGGCTGGGACCTTTCAAAATTGTGGCGTACCATGGGAATAATGCCTATCTGATACATGAAAGTAATGGATATATCATTGGAGGAGGACCTATGAATGGAAGGTTCCTCAAACATTATATCATTTAAAGGAACCATCACCCTTTTCATTCATTGTACATAACCATTTTATTTTTCTATTGAAGCAGTTGAAATTAAATCAGCAGCACTAAAGCCTGAGGTGAAGGTCCTGAGTTATGCTGAGTAGATGTTGGCACAAGGGTAGACCCAGGGTTCAATGCTCAAGAACACACCAACAAAACCCTAACTACCGGCCCTTTCAGAAACACTTGCGAAGCAGATGAAGTCTCACTCGAGGTAGAGGCAGGGGTGGTTGCAGGACTCCAGTGTCTGCAACCTGAGCTGGGACACAGATCTATGATTACAATATTCTATCAAAGCACTTAGCAGTTATAGTTCATCAGTATTTAACCAGTATCTACTTCGTAGATAAAACCCTAACACAAATCCTCACATTATTCACCCAGATCTAGTATATTCAAGTACTAAGCACATTCACATAGGTTAGATCTAGAATTCATCCATATTATTAAGAACAAAGCATTGCAGATCTATCTATCATTCATCTTACATCAAAGAACTAATAAATTAAAAACATAACACATCAATACATCGCACAAAGCGTAGCAACACAGGATATACGTGGTTCACCCCGAGCCTGGGGCTACGCCCACCAACTCTTTGTCTTCTTTATTATCTTTTTTCAATCTTCTTACATGCATAGAGCCACAAAATCCTACTCCACATAGGACATGAGATCTGTGCGCACCTTGCCAAATCCTAATCCCTGAGCTAGGTTATAGCACAAAGACTTTTCTCAATCTCTTACAGTCGCTTTCACTTATCCTTGCAAGTCTCACATAGCATGCACAAAACATGTACAACTATTACTTGCACTTAGCAGTTAGCATCATGCACTTAGTAGTTAGCATCACACACTTGTGATTATTTTAATTACATCGCCTAGATTTCTATGTATACATTACAAAATGGGCCTAAACATGGGTAAACCCATGGGCTGACATCCCCATACTCGTTACATAATCCCAAAACACAAAAATCCCTAAAAAAGAGGTCAAGATCCCGCGATCTCCGCTTCGACTTGCACTTTGCCTTCAACAACCTATCGAAGTCCCAAAATAGGTTAAACATGACCAAGCATCCTCAAAACTTTGTCAAGGGCTAATAGGCCCCCAACACTCACCTGTGACTCATCCCGAGTCACTTTGGTTTGGGTAGCTCTGCTTCAAAATCCTCGAGCTTGGCTCGAGCTTCTTCGACCTGTTGTTGCACCAAGGCCTCCTGCTTGGAGAACTCTTGGATAACTACTTCATTGAAATGTCGCTCTAAGCGTTGTTCGACTACAGTGACTACTTGTTCCAGCTCTACTCCTCGGCCTTCAATCTCCTCAAACAGTTGGCACGCTTCGTCCTGGATTGGTTGGAGCCTCTGTGTCACTTTCATGAATTTTCTCTATATGGTGTGGACCTACTATTGAGCAATGCGCCATTCCTAGGATCTCTTCATCCTTTCAACTCCTGACAAGACCTTCAACTGTGCCTGTACTATTAATGCTTGTTGCTTTGCCTCCTGGAGCTATGACTCCAGTGCCTTTAGTTCTGGGTCTTTAGTAAGTCCCTCGTAGGTTTGTGCACTTCTATTGCAAAGTTGTTTACATTCCAGAGCGAATGCTCTGATCCTCTCAACTGCACTTCGGGCAGTAGATTCTCTTTGATCTCGCACGTCCTACATAGTACTTTGAACTCTTCGTATCTCTAGGTCTACGATTCTTTGTTGAAGTTGTTGGATAGCTTCCGCTAGCTGCGCTACTTGCTTCTCTACTAGTTCTTTTGCCTTTTTCTCTAAGCCTGTCACAGAGTGAAGTGCTCTCCCGACTGCTTCTTTGACTCCAAGTTTATCTACGAGCAACTACTCTTTCTCTTGCTTGACCTGCGCTCTCTCCTCTTCGAACTTGGTGTGGAGGTAATTCTTCTCCTATTGCGCAACTCGACGTTGCTCTACCATTTTCTCTTGTGATTGCTTTAGGGCCACTGTAGCCTATTCTTTTTCTTCTTGCGCTCGACGAAGGTAAGCTTCGATCACATCAGCTATTCTATGGAGTTGGGTGGGTTCATCCCCCAGCTCTGGATATTCCAATGGTGAAGGTGCAGTGGATACTGCGCGGCTGGAGTGAAGGGCATGTTGTACCCCTCTGAGTTTTGTCTCAATCATGAGTTTTATTGGCTTCGGTGTTCTGCATAATATCCTGTGAAGCGTCTGATATGACTGCGATGATGAATTCAAAGTCATCAAAAGTGAGCATAGTGTACAGCTTAGTCCTAGTGGCTTTGGATTTCTCCCAGGAAGTAGTTTTCATGGGGAAAACCTTCCTTTTCTTAGAGGGATCAACCTCATCAATAAGATCCCTAGGCAGTTTTACTTCACCTTGCTTCTGCTGATCTTCTTTGCCATTGGTCTATTCTTTATCTACTTCATCATCACCTCCTCGTCCTGGTGATTTTGAAGCGGTTTCTTCTGATGTGTTGCTCAGGTTTTGTACCTCTTCGGTCTTCTTCCTTCTGCTGGTTCCAGGTGTGTCACATTCTTCATGAGTGGCCTCCAAGCTGCCAATTAGTTTAGTATCATAAATTTCTATGGGGTCAGCAGGGATAAGGAGTTCTGTTGGCCAGTCCTTAGTTATCTCTTTGAGGTCCTCCTCTGTGAGCTTATAGTATGACTGAATATCTTCTTTATGCTCGTCTGCGCATGTAGTGATATAAATAAAGTGTCAATATACAAAGAACTTCATGAGGGATCTGAATCGGTGCAGGGTGTTCAACGTCATATGAGGGAAAACCCTAATATCCCTCTTCAACTGGAGATAATATGTGTGGAATACTGCATTCGACTGCCATTGTTTTCCCATATCGCTCGAGTACTAGAGTGTGGTGAACTTCGTAGTGAGTGGCTCAAATGACTCAATGTCCGGGAAGGTCGCACCTTCCAGCATCTCCCAAGTAGTAAACACTATGAGGATCAGAAACCAGCTAAAATGGAACTAGTAGCCCTGATCCTGAGCTTTGCAGCAATCCAATTCGATTTGGTTGAATAAGTACTTTGCCCAGTTCATTTGGAGTTCTTCTACACATTTTCCAGCGAGGTCAACAATGAACCCCGTGACTTGCATAGCTCGGTTTTTTCTCACCAGATTTCTTGCGATCAACTGGATGGCTAGGTGCACTATGCCATTTTGTATGGAAGCTACCTTGTAGCCTTGCATCCCCTTTTCTACATCACCATATGTGTCTTTAATCCTCTGTGGGTCGGGTCCCTGCATGCTCAATTTGGTGATCCTATGGATCAACATCAGACTGACTGTGATGCGTCTGTCTAGCCATAGATAGCCGTTGTGGTAGCATGATAGCAGGATCTTGACACATGCTATAACCTTCTGGTGCCTTAAAAAATGTGGAATCTTCATCACATTTAGGATGGTGGACTACGCGAGGTGTTGGACAACTAAGAGGGGGGGTGAATGAGTTGTTACCGTGCTTAAACAATTATGATTCTTTTGAAATATTTACAAGGCACTCAATGATGATCACAATAATGCAGAGAATTAAACAAAGGCACATTCAAAATCAGTCACATATATGAGAAAGACAGAGAAAGATAATTCCCGAGGAAAACCATACAAGGTAAAAACCTCTTTTTCTTTATATGATAAGTATTATCTACATTCTTTACATTATCATACATATGAGCACCAACTCATTGTGAGGCTACAACCTCTATTTTTGCAAGATACAACATGCTGAGGGCACCGACTCTCTGTTTTCTCTAGCACCCACTAGAAGGAAGCACCAACCCCCTGGTTTCTCTAGCACCAACTAGAAGGAAGCAACAACTCCCTGGTTTCTCTAGCACTAACTAGAAGGAAGCACCAACTTCCTATGTTCAAGCACCCACTTGAACCTTTGAGGACACCAGTCCTCCCTAACACCTCCCAACCACCCTGAATAATAAATTATTTGTTACTGAAACTTATTACAGTTATATAAAATTATTCAATGGCTTACCAGCCCTGTTGTTGTTCTGTTACACTGCTATGCACTGTTTGCATCAATGTCTTCTGCACACCCCTTGCACTTTCTGTTCTTCTTCCTTTTATAGTCTCTACACCATATCCCTTTGATGCCACCTTCCTCTAGCGTGCATCTCTGCTCCTGCGCTTTGCCTCCTTGCTCACACTTGAATCCTCCCCATGACAACAACCCCACTCTCTTCTTTGTTCAACATTCTTATAGTACCTGTGCTCCTTGTGCATGCAATATTTTCCATGCCACTACATGCTCACACTGTGCCCAATCTACTGCACATCTAGAGTGCTTTTCTTGATCATCACAACTCTTCAGATTCTCTGGTGGTTACCGCCACGCGTTCAACATCACTGGGTGATCTGCTAAGAATTCTCAGCCTCTCTGGCAGTTGAGACTCCTCATCTTCTCTGGCACAGTCGAGCTTATGCCTTCTGTTTCAGTTACAGGCTTCAATGCTCATCCATCTGTCAATCCCCCTAACCATCATATTGCTTCACTGGATGAAGCTTAAAGACTCTTCATCTTCTCTGGTGATCACACAGAGGTCTCTTCGAATTCTCTCGCAGAGACCATCAATGATTTCTAGTAGTTATACTGTGACGTGCTACAGTAGCCCTCTGATCTTGTTCTAATTCACCTGCACCGTTGGATTGATTCCATGGGATTTTTCATTCATTTTGGCATTTTGGCATTCGATAATTCGGCATTCTTGTGACCATGCATCTCGACATTCCCAGTCGCGATCCCCAAATCGGAGCTTGGTTTCTCTAGCTCTTTCCTCCATCTCTTGTTGATGTGACCAAGGGATATGACCACAGCCTTATGCATAAGGTGCTTTCGTGATTTCACATTTCGTGAGTCTGGAGATGAGACATCTCGACTCTCCAGGTCGCGATCCCCGATACCCTGAAATGGTGTGGGATCAACGGTCCTGATCAACACTTGATATGACAGCTCAGATCATTTTTTGATTTCGCATATCGCGATTTCGACATTCCTGTGATGAATGTTCTTGATGCTTCCAACTCCCGATCCATGAAAATCCAAAAGGGAGTCAGATCAATGGTCCACATAACCCCCAGAGATGGACGGTTGACGAGATTTCGACGTTTTGCAATTCGGCATTTTGGGACTCCTGATGCTGAGAGTTTCTTGACATCTCTATCTCCCGATTTCTGAAACTCCAAAGTGGTGTAAACCTGCTGACGTCACACATGTCGAATACCTACCATGTGTCACCCTGATTCGTGACTTACATGTGCTTGAAATGTTGAATCAGTCTGACACTTGTCATTACCTGGTTGTGCCATGTGTTCCTAGCTAACGTGGTTTGTTGACGTGAGTCGGATCGACGATCCAGATCACATCTTGATCTGACGGCTGCGGTTAAATTGCAATATTGCATATCGCGATTTCGGGATTCCTGTGGTTATTATTCTTTGACATCTCCAACTCTCGATCCGCGAAACTCCGAAATGGAGTTGGATCAACGGTGCAGATCACATCTTGATCTGACGGCTATGGTTAAGTCACGATTTCGCATTTCATGATTTTGAGAGGTTAGGGAACCCCGTTCCTTTGACTCTCTAGTCAGCGAAATGTTGATTTGCATTCACGTGTCCTGCCTGAAGACGGACGGGCCTCCTTCTTTCAGGATTTTGTGAGCCCTCTACTCCTTTCACTTTAAAGAGTGTGCAAGTTCTCCTCGATCCAACGGTGGTCGGACCCTGCGCTCGGATCTAACGCCCAAGATCTATCCTCCATATCTGCACACTCCTCTTGTCTACATTGAGATCTGACGGTCATCGGGAATTCAAGATGGGATCCAACGATCACTGACGCTTCTCCTCCGAGCTTTCGCATCCTCCTTACTTGGAAGAATTTCTAAGTGTCAAAGGCCTCGACCTTTGATCTGCCTATGATCCTAAGTACGCTATCTCCCTTGAGATTTAGTCATGAGTTAACCTCATCCCTAGTGCGCACCTACGCACTACATTCGACTCTGAGCTAATTCCTCCTGATCTTACTTTGTTCCTATTTTTCCATCGATGCACACTCTGATATTGCCATCAATGACAAGCTCATACTTCCTATAAAGCATGCCAACCATCCTCTGCACTATCTCTTCTGATCTTATCGAGCTTTCTCTGCAGCATCTTCCCAAACTACTTCTGATGCCCATCTATTACTTTCTTCCTATACTCATGCCATATTCACTGTTGTACTTTCCATCAATGACAAGCATACACTACCTGTTAAACATTTGCCAACAATCTCCCCCTTTGGCATTGATGGCAACTAAGGCACCCGAATTCTTTTCTCCCCCTTTGACATCAATGTCAAAGAAGAGACATGCTCCCCCTGAGCTATTGTAGTAATTTTAGGAGGCATTAGATATTCAAACAATACAAAACTCCCCCTAACAAGATGGACTCTTTTAGGTGTGAAACGAAATGACACCTAGCTTCTGTTTGAGATATTCAAATAGTGTCTTAGCTAGGGGTTTAGTAAAGATGTCTACAATTTTTTTTGTAGTGGGAATGTAATGGACCTGAATAATCTGATTGGTGACCTGCTCTCTCAGAAAATGATATTTTATGGGAATATGTTTGGTTTTGGAGTGGAAGATAGGATTTTTAGACACACTGATGGCACTAGTGTTATCACAATGAATTGGGATCAGTGCAGTGTATTTTACCTCTAAATCTGCAAGTGTCTGAATCATCCATAATACCTGAGTGCAATAGGTAGCAGCAGCAATGTACTCTGCCTCTGTGGTTGATAAAGAAATGGAACCTTGCTTTTTACTAAGCCAGGCTACTAAGGAGTCACCCAAGAAGAATGCTCCTCCACTGGTGCTTTTTCTCTCATCAACATAGTTTGCCCAA
>ML809131.1:0-22929 GCA_009831015.1 Picea engelmannii | reverse complement strand
AAAGTTTGTTCCATTGAACAGAGGGGCCTTATTGGTTGAATTTCCTTCATGGCTTGACATGTTTAAGCTCTAGGATATACCCTTAGATAAAAGGGGCCTGCTCTGATACCAATTGTTGGACAACTGAGAGGGGGGGTGAATCAATTGTTACCGTGCTTAAAAAATTATGCTTCTTTTGAAATCTTTACAAGGCACTCAATGATGATCACAATAATGCAGAGAATTAAACAAAGGCACATTCAACATCAGTCACATATATGAGAAAGATAGAGACAGATAATTCCCGAGGAAACCCATACAGGGTAAAAGCCTCTTTTTCTTTATATGATAAGTATTATCTACATTCTTTACATTATCATACATATGAGCACCAACTCATTGTGAGGCTACAACCTCTGTTTTTGCAAGCTGTAACTTGCTGAGAGCACCGACTCTCTGTTTTCTCTAGCACCCACTAGAAGGAAGCACCAACCCCCTAGTTTCTCTAGCACCAACTAGAAGGAAGCACCAACTCCCTAGTTTCTATAGCACCAACTAGAAGGAAGCACCAACTTCCTGTGTTCAAGCACCCACTTGAACCTTTGAGGACACCAGTCCTCCCTAACACCTCCCAACCACCTTGAATAATAAATTCTTTGTTACTGAAAATTATTACAGTGATATAAAATTATTCAATGGCTTACCAACCCTGTTATTGTTCTGTTACGCTGCGATGTCCTGTCTGCATCAGTGTCTTCTGCATGCCCCTTGCACTTTCTGTTCTTCTTCCTTTTATAGTCTCTACACCATATCCCTTTGATGCCACCTTCCTCTAGCATGCATCTCTGCTCCTGCGCTCTGCCTCCTTGCTCACACTTGAATCCTCCCCACGACAACAACCCCACTCTCTTCTTTGTTCAACATTCTTATAGTACCTATGCTCCTTGTGCATGCAATATTTTCCATGCCACTGCATGCTCACACCACGCCCAATCTACTACACATCTAGAGTGCTTTTCTTGATCACCACAACTCTTCAACTTCTCTGGTGGTTACCGCCATGCATTCAACATCACTAGGTGATCTGCTAAGAATTCTCAGCCTCTCTGGCAATTGAGACTCCTCGTCTTCTCTGGCACAGTCGAGCTTATGCCTTCTATTTCAGTTACAGGCTTCAACACTCATCCATCTATCAATCCCCCTAACCATCGTCTTGCTTCACTAGATGAAGCTTAGAGACTCTTCATCTTCTCTGGCGATCACATAGAGGTCTCTTCGAATTCTCTCGCAGAGACCATCAATGATTTCTAGCAGTTATAATGCGACGTGCTATAGTATCCCTCCGATCTTGTTCTAATTCACCTGCACTATTGGATTGATTCCATGGGATTTTGCATTCATTTTGACATTTTGGCATTCGGCAATTCGACATTCGTGTGACCATGCATCTCGACATTCCCAATCACGATCCATGAATCAGAGCTTGGTTGCTCTAGCTCTTTCCTCCATCTCTTGCTGATGTGACCAAGGGCTGTGACCACAGCCTTATGCATAAGGCGCTTTCGCAATTTCGCATTTCGTGAGTCTGGAGATGAGACATCTCAACTCTCCAAGTCGCGATCCTTGATACCCCGAAATGGCGTGGGATCAACGGTCCTGATCAACACTTGATCTGACGGCTCAGATCATTTCGCGATTTTGCATATAGCGATTTCGACATTCCTGTGATGAATGTTCTTGATGCTTCCAACTCCCAATCCACGAAAATATGAAAGGGAGTCAGATCAATGGTCCACATAACCCCCAGAGATGGACGGTTGACGGGATTTCGGCGTTTCGCAATTCGACATTTCGGGACTCCTGATGCTGAGAGTTTCTTGACATCTCTATCTCCCGATTTCCGAAACTCCAAAGTGGTGTAAACCTGCTGATGCCACACGTGTCAAATACCTGCCACGTGTCACCCTGGTTCGTGACTTACATGTGCTTGAAATGTTGAATCAGTCTGACACTTGTCATTACCTGGTTGTGCCACATGTTCCTAACTGACGTGGCTTGCTAACGTGAGTCGGATCGATGGTCCAGATCACATCTTGATCTGACGGCTGCGATTAAATCGCAATATCACATATCATGATTTTGGGATTCCTGTGGTTATTATTCTTTGACATCTCCAACTCTCGATTTGCGAAACTCCGAAATGGAGTTGGATCAATGGTGCAGATCACATCTTGATCTGACAGCTGTGGTTAAGTCATGATTTTTTATTTCGCGATTTCGAGAGGTTATGGAACCCCATTACTTTGACTCTCCAGTCAGCGAAATGTTGAATTGTGTCCATGTGTCCTGCCTGAATATGGACGGCCCTCCTTCTTTTGGTATTTTTTGAGCCCTCTACTCCTTGCACTTTAAAGAGCGTGCAGGTTCTCCTCGATTCAACAGTGGTCGGACCCTATGCTTGGATCTAATGCCCGAGATCTGTCCTCCATATCTGCGCACTCCTCTTGTCTACATTGAGATATGATAGTCATCGGTAATTCGGGATGGAATCCAACAATCACTGATGCTTATCCTCCAAGCTTACACATCCTCCTTACTTGGAAGAATTTCTAAGTGTCAAAGGCATCGACCTTTGATCCGCCTATGATCCTAAGTACGCTATCTCCCTTGAGCTTTAGTCATGAGTTAACCTCATCCCTGGTGCGCACCTACGCACTACATTCGACTCTGTGCTAATTCCTCTTGAGCTTACTTTGTTCCTATTTTTCCATGGATGCACACTCTGATCCTGCCATCAATGACAAGTTCATACTTCCTATAAAGCATGCCAACCATCCTCTGCACTATCTCTTCTGATCTTATCGAGCTTGCTCTGCAGCGTCTTCCCAAACTACTTTTGATGCCCGTCTGTTACATTCTTCCTATACTCATGCCATCTTCACTGTTGTACTTGCCATCAATGACAAGCATACGCTACCTGTTAAACATTTGCCAACATGAGGTTCATAGTCCATGGTTGGGGGATAATTTTTGAGTTCTTCCCATTCATCCTAGTCAAGTATTTGTGAGGGGAGAGAATATTGTGGTTCTTGTCGTCCCCTAGGTTGAAGTCGCTGAATTTCAATGTCATGATTTTATCCTACTGCGTTCTAACTACACGTATCCCCTTGAGGAGGTACACAGTAACTAGGGTGTATTCAAAGTCTCTCGGGACACTATCATGACTCACCGTGTTGGCCAGAGGTGGGATGTAGGTGGGTAGGATAGTCAGGATTAACTTCGCATTAGCGAAGTCATCTCGATGCTTGGTTCTCTTCTCAGCTGCAACTTAGGATGGTCCAGATCTGTGAGCAATCGACAAGGAGACTTGCACTCCTCACATCGATGAGGCCTGAATCCCTATGGACATTACTTTCTTGGCCATTACATTGATTAGAAATTCTTCTATAGACTTTTTAGTTGCACCGAGTTTGTCCGACATACATGCTCATGATTAAATAACTCAGGTGGATGAATGGGTGCTCAAAGAAATAGAAGAGGTGTTGATCTCGATAAACATAGTGCGGTAGCAATGAGTTGGCTTGGATACAATTAAAAAACGTGTTCTTGTTGCAACAGTTGACGGAATAAGTAGACAATGATGTAACGGATCTTCTCCAATGGATGAGAGGCCTTCATCAATGCGGTTCTATCCATTCTGGTGTGGTCCCAACGGTGTGAAAATGAGATTTCCGGTCATAACTGTTGTTCTAACCATTCAGGCCATCGGTCTAATGGTCATAATGCCTCCAATGGTTATATTTCTTTGCCATGGCAAAGTGCCATGTTGCGATGTTCTGATATTCCGACGAAGTTCCAGTTTTGCAAAACTTCCTTCTGCAAAGTCCCCTCTGGAACATTCTGCAACTTCTCTATCTTTGCTCTCTTCTTACTGAGCTTTCTAGCCTTCTTCCCTGTGATCTTTGTCTCGATATTTCTCTTTCCATTCTGATTCTTATCTCCTTTTGGAATAGTAAATTCGCATAGTTGAGATTCTTTCATAGGGTTAGAGAGTAATAATTCTTCTCTGTCTGGGGTAGGTTCTCCACTCTTCTGTGAGTCTTCTTGTGTTCTTTCAACTTCAACATCCAAGTTTCTGGTCCTAAACAACTTCGATCTATTCTATTGTTCCTCAATCAAGTGCGCTATCCTCCTAGTCATGAAATATTTTAATTCTTTCTTTTTCTGTTCTATGACTTCCTCTTCTTTTCTTCTATTTTGATCCTTCTCAATCCAGTTTTTTCCTAGTAACATAGTAAATGGGGTGCTACTCTCAATGAATTTAAAAACCTCAAAATCTCCCTCTGTCGAAGTTCCATGAGAACTCATAGATATCTAGGTGAGTCTTCCACATAGGGATATCATCTTTCCTCTGAATAATCCTATTCTTCCCAATGAAGGAATCATAACAGGCTTCCCTAAAATTTACGAAGTTCTTTCTGTCATGATATTCACCCATGATTCTTCATCCAGAACACAGTAAATGTCGAAGTCTCCTCTTCTTGTTTCTATGCATTCTTTTTCTTTGAAGATCTCTGATAAGTTGACATTTCTGTGATCATTCAGGGTTTATTTTAGTTGTAGCAATGCATTCTATGATTCTTTCAGGGGTTCTGCCATGGTCTTAGTTTCTTGATCTTCCGTAGGGGTTTCTTGTTTCATATTCATTCTTTCAACCTTAGCAATCATTCTAGGGCAATCCAAAACTTCATGGTCCATATCTTTACAACAAAGACAACTAGGTCTTCTACCAGGGCATTCCTTAGCAAGATGTCCTAGTCTTATGCAACTATAACAAATGGTCAATCCTCTTTTTCTCTTAAATGATCCCCAACCTTTCATGTACTGTGCACTAGGGTCATAGTAGCTAACCTACAAAAAAATATTTCTAGGATCCTGCATCCATTTGTTAGTCCAAACATTCTTTCTATGCACAGAGATAACATATCTTTCATCATTTCTATCAGATCAACTCATATCAAATATTATTTCTTCTAGTTGTGCCCTAGTTTTTAAGTTAGGAAAAAATTTATCAAACATACCCAGATTCATAGTTTCGAAATAAAAATTTCCACTTATCTTACCTTTCCAATCAAAACTTTTCACTGTTCTTACCTTTATCAGAGCACAAATCTTCAAGATCTTACCTCTTTTCTTCATATCTGACTTCTCTTCTTAGCATAGAGCTTTACAATTCAAGTAGAATAATGCACACTAGGGAAATAGATATATGCATGGATCTTTCTCTTTTCTTTAGGTCCCAACAATCACAGTTTCGGGTCCCTACAACGGAACCATTTGTTGGCACAGGGGAAGACCCAGGGTTCAACACTCAAGAGCACACCAACAAAACCCTAACTATCAGCCCTTTCATAAACACATGCGAAGCAGATGAAGTCTCACCCGAGCTAGAGGCAGGGGTGGTTGCAGGACTCCAATGTCTACAACCTTATCTAGGACATAGATCTATGATTACAATATTCTATCAAAACACTTAGCAATTACAGTTCATCAAGATTTAACCAGTATCTAATTCATAGATAAAACCCTAACAAATATCCTCGCAGTATTCACCCAGATCTAGTATATTCAAGTACTAAGCACATTCACATAGGTTAGATCTAGAATTCACCCATATTATTAAGCACAAAGCATCGTAGATCTATCTATCATTCATATTATATCAAGTCACTAAGCAAGTAAACACATAACACATCAATACATCTCACAAAGCGTAGAAAAACAAGATATACATGGTTCACCCCGAGCCTGGGGCTACATCCACCAACTCTTCGTCTTCTTTATTATCTTATGTCAATCTTCTTACATGCACAAAGCCACAAAATCCTACTCCGCATAGGACAGGAGATCTGTGCGCACCTCGCCAGATCCTCCTTCCCCAAGCTAGGTTACAACACAAAGCATTTACTCAATCTCTTACAGTCACTTTCACTTAGCCTTGCAAGTCTCACACAAGATGCACAAAGAATATACAACTATTCCTTGCACTTAGCACTTAGCATCACACACTTGCACTTCTTTTACTTACATCTCCTAGATTTCTATTTATACATTACAAAATGGGCCTAAACATGTGCAAAACCCATGGGTCGACATCCCCATCCCCGTTACATAAGCCCAAAACCCAAAAATCCCTAAACAAGGGGCCAAGATTCAACGATCTTCACTTCGACTTGTTCTCTACCTTCGACAGCTTGTCGAAGTCCCAAAATAGGTCAAACATGACCAAGGATCCTCAAAAATTGGTTAAGGGACAATAGTAGATTTTGAGTTTTCTGAATAAAAGTTGGTAAATTTAGTTGCAGGAGTAAATCATAGACCAATGGGTAGGCACTCAGTCTGTCGTTCTTTGTTACCTTGTATGGAGGATAGCATCCCCAATTGGATCCCATGTTATCACCATAAACATTTATGTGGGCGAACTAGTTTTGAAGACTTAGTGGGGTGCTAAACTAAGGTGGAGGCATGAAAAACTAGAGGACAAGGCCAAGTCTATCAAGAGGAAGCTAAATCTAATGGTAGCATGGAGTTGATGGGACCTGATGAGTCACAGATCGTGGGTGCTACAGATCAATGGTTAGGGATCGTTTCAGGGGGAGGACTTGCGTGGAGGATAATTCCCAAAAGCAGGATGAAAAGTAAACCGTGGTTTCATCTCGGGACCATGTGGCACCACTAGGTGCATTTTAGGGTGATAAAGGGGTTTCCCCAAACCACTCTCCATCGTCCCCAAAATTGGGAAAGTATATAAAGGGGGAACTTGTTGTTATTTTATTATTTTTCAAATACTAGAACTTTCAAAGTTGGTGCAACCATTCCATTCAAACTGAAGCTCAACAACACGCCAAGCTCACACCTTTTCCTCTCATTTACAGGTATTTTTCATTGCCACCATGGACCCTGTCATTATTTCAGTAGCAGAGCAAGGCCCCATGTCAAACAAAGAATCCCTAATTGACATAGATTCAGATGTGTTCGACACTAAAATCACCATTTATCCCATCTTCGTGTCCAGAGCGAATATGTCTGATAATGTAGGGAAACATATACCCTTCCTTGAAGCAGTCCATGCCACCATAGTCCCTTACGCCGTCGAGGTTGAATTCCCTTACCCTGAATTCATAGGTTGGTGCACAGAGCAATATTCACAGGAAGATAAAGTTGTCTTAAATAAACAGGGGTTTGAGGTCCTGTGTAGAGTAGAGAGTTTATCAATTCAAAGTGCCCTCAGCATACCAAATTCATCCTCCACAGTGTCTGAACCATTTGAATAAGAAAATCTAATCATGTTTTACAGGGAATGTCCATCAAAAGTCAAAGATCCATTTTTGCAAACAATTGTCAAACCAGAGCATATTTCTGAAAGTCTGTCCCTTCCAATGAGTGTAAATATCATGGTTATTAAAGTCTAATGGGTTTGTTCCATACTGATTCAAATTTTAGGTCTAGATAATGACACGTATGTGGTCGAGGTCATGATAGGTTTTCTGTTGGAATTTTTTCGAGTCAGAGTCCAGCCAGTCAGTTTGCATCAGCTTCGATAAATTCATAGATGATAATATCCACAGGAAGCTAGTGAATTTTCACTCACTAATACATTTCAGGTATTACAAATACTTCCTGAAGATTTTCCTAGAGACAAACAAGCGTGAGTTCCTTGAAACAACATTCATATCAACTGAATGTAAAAGAATCACAATGCTCATTTTTATCAACGAGGTCAATTCCAGGGTTTACAAATTGATTTTCAACACCAGCTTGCCAAGAGTCCTAGATGACATGAGGAGTTATTTACAACCAAATCTAGAAAACATAATGGGGGACTGGGTGTTTTTCATGCATTCAACAATGATATTGGTTTATGGTTGTCATGAATCCCCTATATTCTACCTATTTTTCTGACACCCAGAGTCTTTTCCCTCGAGTTCATCAAGAAAAGTATCATATCAGAGACATAACACTTCTGAAACTAGACAAGGAATCCAACCTCAAATTCCCTTTAATTATTGGACCCTTCATTGTCAAGACAAGATCATGCTTATCTCAGGTCCAAGAAAATATCAAGGAGTTTGGATTTGCACAAGTACATGGAAGAAGATATGATCTACATCAGATCATATCCAAGATATGACTGATGAACAAATATTCCCCCTATGAGCATGAACGTGTTTAAGGTTTTGAAAATTTGGAAAATCTAGATGTCTATGCTGATATGGAAGCAATCTTGCAGCCAACTCAAACACAACAAGTGGAGCAAACCATGCAACAGATTCAAATACAATAAACTCCTCAGAAGATGATAGTTAAAGTCACCAAGGTAAGTGTTTACAACAAAAGAAGCAATTCAGAGGCCCTTGGCACCAATAGTTAGCAGACTGTCCCTAAAACGATGAAGATCACACACTCCCCACAGATAGTGGATCTAGAGGAGGAAGATCCTAAAGAACAAGTAAACATGGATATGGTGGAGAGTGGCACCGACAATGTAGAAGTTTGGAAATAAAGCAAGATCCAAAGTGAAGGTAGCTCAAGGACTTTCAGCAGCAAAAAGCACATCTTTGATAAGGCATCTAGAGAAGCCTATCAATCTAAAGAAGATTTCGCAAAACAATATGTTGATAAAGGAAACTTGGCTATGAGTGAAATGAGGGAGTTAATCCCATACAAAAGATATCTCAGTATAAGTATTCTTTGTTCATAGTGAGAGATGTAGAGAATAAGACATTCAATATAACAGTTGCAAATGAGGATAAAGTATTTGAGATCAAGCTAAAATATGAAAACATCAGTGCAACCCTGGAGGAAAAATTGAAAGGAGCAACCCTGGTGGAATATTTGATCACATATTTTGAGATCTTGAATTAGTTCAAGATAGTGAAGGTCGGACTACCAGTCATGACATATGCCTCTTGCATTGACATGGAGATCCTAATCAAATAAATGATGGACTACGATATCCCTTCTGAATTGTAGTGGAAGGAGATAATGCGACTGGGTAAAACAAAGTGTAGTTTTCTAGGAACCAGTAGATAATGCCCAACTGTCACCAAAATGGCAGATCACACAGATGACCAAAATAGGACAAATGGAAAAGGCAAAAGATGAAGAGTCAAAGGAATCGACAATTGGTTCATGAAACATTTTTTGATTAATCATTGTAATCAGTTCCCATACCAAAATTGTGAGATGCAATTATTGTAGTCATTTTTAGAAGCTGAAACATTTCAGTTCAGCTATTGTAATCGGTTTCTAATTGAAGGAACTCGAATTGTATAAATGTTAGAAGTTCCAAATGTATTAATGTTGGCAGAAGTGCAAGGGCACATTTTTAGTTGTTCTGAACTCAATTGTAATTTTCTGGAGCTGAATTGAATACATATGCATAAGCTTTTGAAGTCTCTATGAAAATATTCTAATGGTGGTGATATGGGTTTTTTCTTCTCTCCTTGTATGCATTTCTTGTGTTCTTTAATTCCATTTTCACTTTCTTCTGTTTAAATTGGATAGTTTAAAATCCCAGAATTCATCTTGTGATGCTCTCGGAAAAATAAATTTAAGCTGTGTGAAGCTCTTCATAACTAATTTATAATTCATTTCATTAATTCTCTGATGTAGTTACTTGTTTCCTTTTTATTCTAACACTTTGCAAACTACAATTTATAACTTAGATTCATCACCTCACTTAGCCTTTATCCTCTGGAGAGTTCTACTGGTCGGTTAGTGTTTTCATTCAATTTTAGAATTTAGACTCCATATCCCTAAGTGTCCCTCCCCTTCCTTGCCAACAAATTTATAAAAAATCCTCAAAAAAAACTAAATCTAGCCATGGATTGCCAAAGAAACACCAAGTGACATGAGAGAGTCCTCTCTGAGCTGAACGGGCTAGTACCCAACTCTAAATTTGGTTTGTAGGCTACCTTTGTCATTTTTTTATCATCCTAAAAAATTTACAGAGTGCTAAAACTGTCATGTCTTTTATTTAATGTGTTTCCCCCCTTCTGCACAGATTTTTGTCTCGAGTCCATCCTCCTTCCTGTGCACTATTTCTTCCTCTTTTCTAAATTTGTGTGACATTTTCTAGTTTCTCTCCTTACATAGTTTGAACAATACCTTATGCATAACTTCAACCTTCTATCTCTTAACTCAAATGATTTTATTACTTTTCTTCTTTTCTTTTTCATTTTTTTCTATAATACACTATAATACAAATACTCTGGTATACATATTGTGCACTCAGTGCATGGAAGAATGACTGTCCCTATACAATTTCAACCAACTACCATTAACCAGTCCTTCCACAACTTCCCCATTTAGTTTTTCCAACTAGACAACACCTGCTTATGTCACAAATCAGATCATATATGGACCCAAGCAATGCATCTGAAACTTTCCAAGGTGTTGCAAAAGCTTGATGTCATAAACCAAAACTAAGTCTCATGTCTAGAACTTCTTCTATTTAATGTGTCGGTCATGCCATGATTTCTCGTGTGATTTATGAACTTGTTGATGAAATCATGCGACAAAAAGATATTTTTCTAGCTCTATTGGCTCTGACAGTCTCTTCTCCACTAAGCTAGAATCTATAAGCTTTTTCAACATGACAATGCACATAATTAGCACAAACAATTCCATAGGAATAACTACTTCATGTCCATACACTAATATGAATGGTGTATTTCTTGTCAGCTTCTTACTTGTAGTCCTATATGCCCATCACATTGCTAGGATCCTCAAGTCCCAGTCATATCGAATTACATTACACACCTTTGTCAATGCATGCTCTAGGATATTATTGAATGCTTCCATTTTTCCATTCTCCCGAGGATGATGTGATGTGCTCTTCTAATGCTAAATATAAAACTCCTATATCAAAGATGCAATCATATTATTCAGAAAATGATTTCCCTGATCACTCATAGGTATTTTGGGGCATCCAAACCTTGTAACTACAGTTTGAAACAAAAATCACACAATTGTCTCCACGCTGCAATCTTTGGCTGGTTCCTCTTCAACCCATCTAGTCAAGCAATTTGTGGAAGTAATGATGTATCTGGATCCTGACCTCTTTGTTGGTGGATTAATCGATCCGAAAAAATCAACGGCCCATTTATCAAATGCTTTTAATGTCACTTGTGGTACTAAATGCATCTCGTCTCTCTTGGAAGGCTTCCCAAGTCTTTGACAAAAATCACAGGTCTAGAAAAATTCTTTTGCATGCTTATGAAGGGTAGACCACCACAGTCATGTGCACAAAACATTTTGTGCTATTTCTTTCCCTACATAATGACCTCCTCCAACCCCTTCATGTACCCCTAAAAATATAATATGTATTTCATGCTCCAATACACATTGTCGTAGAATACCATCTGCACCTAAATTATACAAATTCCCTGCTATAAGTTGATAGTTTGTTTCCTTCACTACTAACTGCTTCTTCTTCACAATTGTAAACTTAGGTGTGGCTACTCTCATGCTCAATAAATGGACCATGTCTGCAAAATTATCATCAGCCATATGTACAAAAACTAAGTGTGCATATGGCATACTATTATCAAAATTTCCTACATCTTCCCTTGATAGTATGTGTGATAAGTGATCAGGTCCTGAATTAAATCTCCTTGATTTCACAAATACCTCAAAGTCATATTCTTGAAAAAATAATATCCATATGCATATTCTTTGCCCCAAAATGTGTTTATTGACTAAGTATCGTAGTGAAAAATGATCTATATACATAATAAAGTGTGATCCCAACAAATAATGTTTGAAATTTTGCAATGCATACACCATTGCTAAACCTTCATGTTTTGTAGTAGTATAGTTTTGTTCTGTAGTTGACAAATTCCTACTTGCAAATGCAATGGGATGATTTATATATCCTTCTCTCGGCTGAGCTATAACAACACCTAATGCTATAGAGGATGCATCTACATGAACACGGAACTCCTTCTTCCAATCTGTTAATATCAAAATCAACGCGGTAACCAATTTTTACTTAAAATTATCTAAACATTTCTGACATTCCTCATTTGATTGAAACCTGTTCTCCTTCTTTAGTAATATTTCCATCGAGGATTTGATTTGTTCATATCCCCTAATGAAATTACGGTAATAGCTTGTATGACCCAACGTTTCTCGTAACTGTTGAACTGAAGTCAACAGTGGTAAATCAACAATCACAACAATCTTCATAGGATCCACCAATATTCCTTGATTACACACTACATGAACCAATAATATACCAAACCGGGTGCAAAAAATGCACTTATTCAAATTAAAATATATTTGAAACTTCCTACACCTATCAAACATCAAGCACAAAGAATCAACATGATCTTTCAACAAGCTAAACATCATCCAGTTATTTAAGTATACTTCTAAGAACTTATGAAGGAATTCTATAAATTCTCCCACAACCACTCAAAAGAATGTTGTTGGTACATTATTCAATACAAAAGGAATCATTATGTACTGGTAACATGCCCATTATGTCTAAAATGTAGTCTTATATATATATATATATATATATATATATATATATATATATATATATATATATATTCCCGAGCAATCATGATCTGATGATAGCTTGAAAATCCATCAATGAATGAATAAGATTCATGTCCTCCTACATTCTCCAACACTACATCGGTAAACATAGTCGAAAACAGATCTTGTAAGAAAGAATTATTTAATTTCCTTAGATCTACAAAAATTATGATCCCTCCTATCTTCTTATCCCGAACCACCATTGGACTAATTCACACTGATTCTGCGATAGGTTCAATAATTTCATCTTGCAACATCCTGTCTATCTCCACTTTCACCTTTTTCTTATACATCAGGTTTAATCTGTATGGTCTCTGCTTCACTAGCGTAGCATATGAATTCAAGGGGATATTCATCTCTCCTAAATCCCTAGCAATCCCTTTCATCTCTAAAAAATTTACTCGCAAATAGGTCTTGATATTCACGTAGTAACTCAACTATCTTCTCAACAATTTTGTCATTCCAATAGTCTCCTATGTTCACAAATTTAGGTTTGTCTTGGGTACCGATATTTACTTTGCACATTCTCAAAGGTTTTTCATATATGATCGATTTGAGTTACGGACCTTCTACCGTGCGTTCTCCTTCAATTTCAGGTATTTTCACATTTGTTGGATCTTCATCCTCGTGGTTTTCTTCAACAACATTATAACACTCCAAAACTTCTTGACTCGTTGCAGAATATCTATGCACACTACATGCCTGTACTAGTTCTATCGAGTCTTCTGATGTAAGAATATAGTACTTGATAACCTGCCAAGATATGTCTATTGAAGGGGTCTCATATTCAAAACTAAAATTTACCTTAAAATTACGAGTCAACTCTTCCCAATTTGCAGTTCCTCTGTGCACTTCCAATTCTAAATACCAATTCTTTGGGATTGGGTCCAAGGTGTGTACAAAAAAGTGTGCCCATTATTTCCTAGGTACTTTATTCCATGTCACAATGCACTGTGTAACATGATCCATCAAACAACTCAATCCTATATACTTATGCATAGTATCTTCATTCTATGTCTTGAACTTGACCTGTAATATCATTTTGCACTGCTTCCAATCTCTTATTCCATCCTTATGTGCATCCCACCATCTTGTCGGGGTCGCTTTCAGTGCGACATCTAAAGCTACTAATCTCTGCAGATCTGATATTTGCAAATCAAATTCTCTTATTAAAGAAGCTACATCGATTAGTCTATCATACCCCAGAGGATAACATACCTCAGTTCCAATCCATCACAACACGTAGGTAATCCAAGCATATTTCCTTGTATACACTTCATGCAATATCTGCTACTGATTCTCCAAAGCCTCTTCTGAATCTGACGCACATGAACCAATAATTCTCCAACTAAGTACACCATCAATTGTAGGATTCATATAATTGTCCATCCATGTGGGCATGTTATACATACTATTGAACTCTTTTCCCTTTATTGGTTCTACATATCTTCTTCCTTTTAGTATAATCCAACGACATAGTAACCTTCAAGTCTTCTACTTCAAATATAATTTGTCTCTTCTTCATATCAATGATAGTCTAGTTGTCAAAGGCCCAATCAAGTCCAAGTAGTGTTGGGTAAGGGGTGCTACCATCCACTATCTTGATCACCTCAAAATCGTCCAAGATACACACTCCATCAATACTAACTCTTACCCCTCTCTACCTTCCAATTGGAACAATCTTATGTTGATTTGATAACCTCATCTAAATGGGTGACAAGTTCAACTTCGTATTACCCATCATTTTCGAGGTTTGCTTCAGAATGACATTCACATTAGAACCTGTTGAGTAAAATAAATGATCGCTCATCTCACAACATTTTTCGAATCTTGTTTGGCTAAGACAATATAGGTGGGATTATCACTCTAATTTATAGCCTTATTTCAATATCAATTAACCTTCAAGTTATTTGACTTAAAGACCAATTGTTGTTTTTAAAATTATTTGTCAAATGCAGCTGAAATAAAGAAGTATGATTTTTATATAAAAATATAAAAAGGAAGCAAAATTACCTAATCTTATAGAAATAAAAGAGACCAAGAGAGTCGCAAAACCATCAAAGATTTTATTCATTCATTTTGTAATAGCCAATACACTTCTCATACTTTCAAAGTATGGACCACATGAAATTTTAGCAATGTAAGGTAACATACACATAGGCCACTAGTGCCTTCAAATCATAACAAGAATGATAATCCAACAACCACAGCCTGCACTCTGTTATGACTCTCCACAAGAATCTTGTTTAGTACTCAAAACTAATCCAAAAACCAAAATAAGTCTACAGACTATCAAACAGACAATCAACCTGGAAGCATATCAAAATTCAATGCCTCTTGGTCCTAACTTTCCGTCACCTTCAACAGACCCTACTATCACAAGAAGTATCTTAGCTTAGAAATCAGAGATGAATGAAGTAGTAATGAAATCTCACTTGGGAATAAGAGTAGACCTTATCGGAGCAATGTGTTCTTCCCTTTTACTTTGTCTAGCTTGCTCCTTTAAATATCTCCAAGGTAGTTGAATCATTCAACCACTTTTAGTTAACTTATTAGCTATCAGATAGTTAGTTAATAATAGAGTTTTCAAGTAAATTAATAATAATAGTAATATTATAAGGGTACTAAATAATGTTAATAAGTGGGGACCCCCTATTTCATTTAGAATAATTAATGAATCATTTCCTCCTTGTAACTTCCACCTCATATGCAAGACATATCATCATGCCACATCATTCACTATATGTCATATTAATGCATAAGATGGAAATTTCATAAGACTCCCCTTGTCGCTCCATGAAATAAATTATTTAAATTCATGCAACTTTAATCATCATGTAGATTTATGAAAAAATATAGCATAAAAATATAGGGTTGATTCAATTATTTCCATAATTTTTTCACATAATACTCTCATTTATTATTCATAAAAAAGAATCCATGTATCATTCATTTCTTTTTCATGGTATATCACGACCAACATTGAATGCAAAATTCCATGTAACAACGCCCAAGTTATAAACCAAGCATCGAGACAACAACCAAACAATGTCCCATGTATTGAAATCATCAAATATCAATCAAATGTATGCAAGTTAAACTATATATATGTGATTTACAGTACTAATATCCGACTAAGCATTTGTTTTGCAAGAGGTGGGAGACATGCGCCAAGCAAACAATAATCTACAACATCATTTGTTGTGACTATAATCAAATCCAAGGGAGGCAAACCCCTTCCTCTTCCACCAAATATCATTGCAACAAAAGGGTAATTCGATTTGAAATCATATAGGAAAAACCCATTTTAAATTTTCGGTTATGGAAAGGGTATCAATAATGGTAGGGTTTGAACCCTTCAGAACACGATATCTATCATGGATCCCTTCAAAATGTTTAAATTATGCTCCGTCCATTTTTTTTAATATGAAAAAAAAGTTGTCATCCTTTATATGCTTTTATATATCATGTACAACCAACGAGTGATACCTAGGTCGGCAATGGTTGTGATTGGAAACATAGCTAACCAAAAAAAAACTCCAAGTATGAAGAGGGTTTTAATCAAGTGGATTCACAAATCAAACTCATACTTGGTTATGTTCGAAATTAAAAACCAATGAAACGCCTTTCTCAAAACATAAATAAGGGTTTTCATAAGGTTGTATGACGCTTTCATCAGGAAAAAATAATATGCAAGGTGTGCACGTGTTGCCAACATAAAATATAAAATACCCTAAACAATAAACACCAAACCTTGTCTTCAAATAATTTATTGATAGTCACAAACCAACAAATCAACATAGTGACTTTGCAATTAGCTACTCAAAATCAAAAATATCAACCATCTCATTCGAGCTTCCATGCAAATGAATAATTAAAGCTAGGAGCACAACACTTATTTTCTTTTCTTGAAAGAAAAATAAGAAAGCATCAAATGCAAGCACAACGAGTAGTCACAGAGCCAGACATAAATTATTTTGAAAAAAAACTTTATATGATAGGGAAAAGAAACCCCAGTACCTATTGTTGGGTGGGTTATATGGTGCCTCTGAGTGGTTGCAGTGGTTACCAATACTCAAACTTGCTCCAAACCAAATGATACGAATTCAAAAACCCAGGGTGGTATACCAACGATAGTGTACATTAACTTAGTTGGTCACATCGTGCTGGGGTGACAACCAACATTAAACATCCACTAAACCCAATACAATCCAAGTCAAAACCCTATGCAATCATTAGTTTCCAAGTAGTTTCCATCTCTTCAAAATCACATGCCACCAACACATACACCTATAACATATGATTGTTGACAATATCCAATATGCATTTCCCACATTTGTTTGAACTTATCACGAGAACTATCAATAAATTGAAACCATGGATAATGAATGTAGTAGTATGGAATGAACATTAGGTTGAGCATATTATATGTGTTGTAAATTATTTCCCATATGCGTTAGGACTTGCAAGTTTTACCATATGTAAAATTTTGACCCACCACTTTTTATCAAAAGTCGAGTTCATTATCACATAGAATATATTTTTACATCTTGTATAATGTGCATGGATCATATATATAACTAATGAAATATGTAAGTGATGTGCTAAGCATATATGCATATAACACTTTTTATATAACAAGTTATATAAAAACAAAATAAAAAATCATTAAGTGCATTAATTAGTAAACCAACGAATCATTCCAACATTTTCCAGCATTGAACCCCCTTTACCATTTGAAGCTCTAAACTATCAACAACAACCATAAATTAAATATTTTGATGATGATTTTGTTTGATATTGATGTTTTTAAAGTTTTGGAAATTTATGCCCCACGAGGAATTTTCCTTTAATCATCATTTGAAACCACCATTGTCGCCATTCATTTGCTGAGATCAAAAACCAAGATCATACCAAATAATAAATATGCATACCATCAGTAAGCATCCAAGATAGCCATCACTGAATATAGGACTAGGTGACTTATTCTTTGAGGGACTTCCTTTTAGTTACCTTCATAGTGACATTACAAGGGGTCCCACTTATAACATTATTTAGTGTATATGTGTGTGTGTGTGTGTGTGTGTGTGTGTGTGTGTGTGTGTGTGTGAGAGAGAGAGAGAGAGAGAGAGAGAGAGAGAGAGAGAGAGTTCATTTTTGAAAAATTGTGTGTTCCTTGCAATTCTTTGCAGGCTGGTAACTTCGTGATGATTTTAAGAGTCAACCGAACCTAGATCCAAAATAATATTGTCCATGTCATATTCTCCTATCTGCACCTTGAGTCAAAAATCCCTATTTGTTCTTTTCTTGTGGTGCACCTGTTTAACTACTTGGTGTGTAAAAAATATATCTTTCTCTTGGGCGCAACGCTCAATCATTCTGCATAACATACTCAAATCATACTCATCCTCCATTATCTCTAACCAATTTTTTACAAAACTTTTCAAAGTGCTTACCTTATCAACTTACCTTTCTGTATGGTCACATACTGGTGGCATATCATACATCGACGACCTGCCATATAAAGGTGGAGCGGTTGAAGATGATGCTATCCATTCTACTCCTATCACTTCCTCCCTTTTTTGCTTATACATCTCTTTCTCCTTTCTAGGGTCAAACAACGGAGGAGGCTCCGCTGCTTTCCTAACCCATTGGTGGATCATATTTCCTTCATTCCTCACATCATCTCCACTTCTTGTTCCTCCGCATGTGACCACTGCTATCTTGGGTTGTTCATTGTGCACCTCTATCGCTATCATTTGTACATTCATCTTCCTCTTTTCCTTCCACTTTATGATCAACTATTGGAAATCCTCCGTTGCATGGTCTAGGTTTCTACAATATGTGAACGTTGTCCAGGGATTTAGATAGTCTCATGCCAAATGATCAGGATTATTACAATTATAACATATAATTGGTCCTCTTCCTCTGTCAAATCCTCCTCTTCCATGACCTCTGAATCTGCCTCTTGCTCCTTGATTATAACCTCTTGGATTATTATACTTTAGATATCCTCCTTCAGATTCTTCTCCCTAGACTCCTTATGCATGTACAGTGTGCTCTCTCATCAAAGTGAATGCACGACAATCCTTCTCTTCATGTCCCATTGACTTACAAAAATTACAAAACATGTTTCTTGAAGTATTTTGATATTTCTACATTAATGGACAAACAATATGGTGGTGACCCATCATTTTGCAAATATCACACCATACCCCTAAGGGATTAAGATATTTTTTATTCAAACACTGCTGAAAAGACATATATTTGTTCTTATGTGACCTTTTTATCTACATGTGACACACTAGACTTCCTCAAACTTTTCCTTTCCTTTCACAAGTTCTTGCAACTAAATAGTCATCGTTTCTAACTATGACTGAACTTGAGACATCCCTGAGCCATTTTCTCCTACAGGGGATTCTTCCAATTTCATAGCAATTTATAGGGCTTCTGACTTCAATGAAATATTCTTTTGTGTCAAGGGGAAAAGTATATGTGCCTATAATCCTACGATAAACCATTCCCTATGTTGTTCATCTGGAATTTGGAATGTTAACCGATCCTTCGGTATCTTGAATCTTTTATCATAATCCTACATTGATTCATTCACTATATTCTTGATCTCCTTTAGCTCTGTATTGCATTGTGAATCATACTTAGGTTTCTGGAACTCTTTCAATAGAGCTTGTCTTACATATAACAATGTTCTAGTTTTCTCCACAGGTGTAGTAGTCTGATATTTCATGTACCATAGTAATGCATGGTATATGAATGTCGTCACCAACTATGCCATGTTTTCAACATCACCCTGGATTCTCTTCATAGTCCAAATTGTCTCACAAATGAGCAAATGTTGTTATGTATCTTCTGAACCTGCCCTGTGAAAGACATACATTCTTAAAGTGGGATCTACTCATGTCATTGTATTCTGCACATTATTCCTCCTTGGTGATAATATTTGATGTTGGGTTACTGTACTACTTCCACTATTCTAACTGCTATATTTACTTCCTTTACTAACTATAATCAATAAACATTCTTCAAACCTTGGAGATGCATAAAGGGTCATGGGTTCGACATAAATTTTGTCCTGAGTGGGATCTTCTTCTACTGGAATGAGCTGACCTTTTGTGCATTGTATGATCTGGAGTATTATTCCAGTGTCTCTTTCTTCAAACCCACTATGATGATCCTCTCTATCGGCCACAATCCTCTTCCTACTATATTGAAACCTCTTTCCACTACGCAATACCCCAATCTCTTCTTCTGTCACACCTTCTTCTTCTCTCAACATCATCATCCCATATGTTCCTCATTCATTCTTCCCTATAATAATCACACCATTCCCTAGTTAGCCCCCAGTCCCTCTTATGCATGAAAGTGATGAGCCACAAGGGAAATCAGATTCCATATTCATAACCCCCTTATAAAAAAACAACATCCTAATCCAAGTATATAGTGACTTCAAGTATATTCTGCACGGTCCCTTAAAGAATTCCCTTTCAAAAGAAAAATACAACTAAGTACAATCTATAGAAAATTCAGTAACGTAACCTCCCAGTATACTATACAAACAGAAATTATATGTGCGTGATACCAGATTACTTATAGTATTGACTTGTTGAATTAACTCAGGAGTCCAATTTTTCAGAACAATAGTGGGAAATATTTCGTTCTATTAAACCAATCTTTGGGGCCACTTCGCTAAAATATTCGGAAATCCAAGAAAGAAAATTTCATACAAATCTGTAAACACATACCTCTGTAGCCATTTCTATGAAATGATCCATAGATTCTTATTTTGATCTATAGAAAAATCTATCTCCTTCCTGTCCAACCATTGCCCAATATCCTCCTTAGTAGCTATCCAAATTCCCCTTAGTCGTAGATCTTGGTCTCGACAACAAAACCATTTGTTGGTACTGCACAGTGGGAATAACCAAGGTTAAACATTAAATCACCAACAAAACACTAAAGATACCATCCCTTTCGGCATCACCCGCAAGTAGGTTAAGTCTCACTTGAGGTACTTGTGGGGACTTAGTACAGGAACCAGGTTTCTACAGACATGAAAGGGATGGAGGCATTCATTCTTACTAGTCTACCTAACATTCATTCATTAAACCATTCATCATGTGTGCAGAACCATCATATAACTTATTCATATTAATCATTCATTCACTAAGTGCACATAATGAATAGAACAGTAAACAAACACATCATAGGAAAACACAAAGACATCATAATTAACGTGGTTCACAACAAACTAGGTTATGTCTACAATGATAGGATTCTTATATTATTATTCAGAATCATTTCTTACAAAAGGTGTGCACCACGCTCATACATGTTAATTCAGTTCTACCAGTTATGCCCTTGTTGTTCACGCATACAATGCACACTTAGCTCAAACCTTACTCATCCATAACATACTCTCCCCTTCCAAGAGTTTTTCAAACTTCTCAAAACTTCTCAAAAACTCTCCAAAGCCTCAACTCCTTTCTACCGAAAACCCATACATATTTAAACATTTGCATTAGGGCTTAGTCTGTTACAAAATGGACCAAAATGTCTAACTACTTCTAACTAAATTCTTCCTTTAGCATGCAATAGACCATAAAAATGCACGAACCACATTCCTTTCTTCCACACATGATACTTCTCAGTTGACTTGTCGCATGGTTTTCTTCTATGCGATTCCCAAAATTGGTCCCAAAATTTCCTACTCCAACAAGGAGGAGTAGGTGGTCCTTGATATTTCTAAGGATTTGAATTTTCCCAAAGAGGTGGGTTGGGATTAGACCATGGCTAGTAAGAAATTTGTGTATCATATGCACTAAAAGTTTGAAAAGGATTGAGGTTCAAACCTATTTGGAAGGGTCTTGCTGCTCCATGCCTCCTATGGTTGATGAATTATATTGATTCCACATTCTCCTATGCTCCTCGAAATGTAGCTTTTAAACTTGGAAAATAAGGACATTTGTTAGTTAGATGATTTTCTTTACAAATTGAAAACACATGTATAAAGTCTAGAGAGCACTCATTTCTAGGATTCCTCTTAGAGAAATTAGGGAAGCAAATAGTCAATGCCTTTTTTGTGTCCTCGTATTTCTTCTTGATCTGCAAATTATCCTTTTGCATGGATAAACAATAAAAAATGTTATTTTTCATGTCTTCTATTGACCCTCCTAATTAATTTTTAATGTGGATTGTAGGGTTATAAGATTGAGGTACCATTCCTTTACTATTTATACCTTTCTTCCTTGAGGATCTGGAATGGTTTTTGATATATTTGCGTGATATCATCATGGTCCATATGATATATATATCCATTGGATAGGATATTTAGTGTTTCCATGAGATCCTCTCTTGCTCCTCTGAGTAAGACAAGATTGAGTGAATATTCATCCAAAGTGTCATTGTGAGCTATTTATAGCTCACTGCGATCTCTCTTCAAAGTCTTCTAGATATTCATCAAGTCCTTGAGTCATTACGAAGATCTCATCTCTTGTGTCCCTTGATTTGTGATAGTCTTAGTATTTTTCACTGAAGGTATTCTTCATTTGATCCCAAGTTGTGATGATGTTTCCCTCCATTCTCATGAACCATATTAGAGATGAATTCTTCAAAGTAGAAGGAACAAGTTTGATATTTTGTTCATCAATAGTATAATCATATGTCATGCATATGACTACAAACTCAAACATGAAAGTGTCAGGATATTTAGAAACAAGACCATGGAAATGAGGCAAGGAAAAAAGATTGATATTTTTCATCTTATTTTCTCCATCGGTTTCCCATATGGTAAACTAAAATACTTCTACCAACTCTTCTTCACCAGCCATGGTACGTGGTGAGGGATATTGAGCTTTGTCTGAAATATTTTCAAATTCGCTAGATTCCCTTTCCAAGAAACTTTCAAGTGTTTCAAGACCAATTTCTGGATTACTTGGGCCTATTTTTGGGGTAGTGGTTTTTGGTAAAACATTTTCCTTCCTATATCTAGGTTGATTCATTCATAAAAGTGAAGAAAATAGAAATATTTTTATTTTATTTTATTTTATAATGCTAAGATGCAAAGAATGTGATACAAAGATATCAATACTCACTCAAAGTGAAAGCAATTGGGATTTTACACTACATAAATTATATAGTGAGGTAAGACTTGTGACTGAGGTATTTTTCCTACTCCTCCAAGTCACACAAAGAAAAACATAATGAAAATGATGTGCAAACTTTAGCACCTCCCCTACAACAACACCAAAAAGTGGTGGGACTAGAAATAGTAGAAATAATGCCACTCCCTCCTTGTCTTGTTACTTTACTTTTAAACCCAAAGTT